>SEYY01023557.1:2500-27500 GCA_009176605.1 Armadillidium nasatum
TATATATATATATATATATATATATATATATATATATATATATATATATATATATATATATATATATATATATATAGACAAAGGATTTTAAATCAAATTAAATTTATTTATTTTATTTTATTTTTTTTATTTTTTTTAACAAAACTTTTAATTTAAAATGCATTATAGTTTATTTGTATATATAATTTTATTTTCTTTTCAGTCGAAAAATCAAGCCATCTCGATTTATAATTACGACTTAGATGGTGACGGTGTTCCCGAATTAATCACTGGTTGGAGCAACGGGAAAGTTGATGCCAGGAATGACCGTAGTGGAGAAGTTGTTTTTAAGGTTTGTTTTCTTTTCTTTTTTGTTTTTGTTTTTGTTTTTGTTATTTTTTTAAAATAAAAAGTTCACATCTCACGGGCATTGCCCTATTCGAGAAGAAGAACTTCCCTAGGTATTATATACCTAGGATCCTTAAGTGGGATCGAGCCGGTGCCCTCAAGCACGTGTGTCAATCACCCTACTGTTTGAGCCACGGTTGTTATAAAGGTTTTTGTTTTTCTCTTTGTAATAACTGAAATATAGATGCTAGTTTAGCATGCGGTCTATATTTGTGCTTGATGTATACAAATACATGGCACAAGAACATATATTTACGAGGTCTCAACTTCCAACTAGTGATGGCATCCGCATCCGCATCCGCATGCCGATGCGGAACATTCGCACAAAAATCAACATCCGCATCCACACCGCATTTTCGAAAATTAAAATCCGCATCCGCATCCGCATCCGCACTTTCGGAAATTCAACATCCGCATCCGCATCCGCATCCGCACTTTCAAAAATTCAACATCCGCATCCGCATCCGCATCCGCACTTCTCCAAAATTCAACATCCGCATCCGCATCCGCATCCGCAAATTAGAAAATATGACATCCGATCCATCACTAATATATATATATATATATATATATATATATATATATATATATATATATATATATATATATATATATATATATATATATATATATATATATATATATATATATATATATATATATATATATATATATATATATATATATATATATATATATATATATATGCGAATTGTAGATCAAGAGTGAGGGTGAAGAGAGAACTATCGGATTGGTTTAGCATAGGAGTGGGATTGAGACAGGGGTATGTAATATCTCCATGTTATTTAATCTATTGATGAATGGTTCACTTAGAAAAATGGAGAGAGAAGGGAAGAGTTTTACGGAGAAATATGGTGAATGTGAAGTGAATGTTTTACTTTTTGCAGATGATGCGGCATGTGTCGGTGCAGAATCTGGAGAAAAGATGAGAATACTTGTGAGAGAGTTTGAAGGGAAATGGGCAAACACGAGATTGAAATTCAATCCAGCGAAGAATAAAGTTATAAGGATTGGAGGTGGGGATGAGGAAATGTGGAGGGAGGAATTGGTTTGTGGAAGTGTGAGAATGGAAACTTGAGGAGGTGAATGAATTCAAATATCTAGTAATGTTGGGTGGAAGGTAAGGGTGGGACGGAAAAAGGAATAAAGAACAGAGTGGTAGAAGGAATGAAAGTATTGGGGGGCCTAAAAAAAGTATGGAAGAAAGGAAAAATTTCGAAAGAAATAAAGATAAGAATGTTTGAATGTATGTGTTCACCTTCTGTATTGTATGTGTGTGAAACATAGACGATAAGTGCTCGGTCGAGAAAAAGTTTCAATGTCTTTGAGATGAAGATTTTGAGAGCGATATATAAATTGAGAAGGATTGATAGGATTAGAAATGAAAGAATAAGGGAGATGTGTAAATGGAAGAAGAGTGTAATTGATAGAGAGGAGGAGGATGTGCTAAAATGGTTTGGACATATGTGAAGAATGAAAGAGAACAGAATGGTTGGCAAGGTACGTAGATCCGATGTAGATAGGGGAAGGGTAGGGGGAGGGGAAGGCCGAAGTGGGGATGGATGGATGGAGTGAGAGTGATTTTGATGGAAGGAATTTGAGTTTAGACGAGGGTAGAAGATTTGTGGAGACAGAGATGGAGGGAGGTGGTGAAAGCGTTGAAAGGTAAGAATAGTTATGTTTGTAAGGGAATTGTGGCGGGCACCACCTCACGAAAGTGGGAAAGGTGATAGTGATATATATATATATATATATATATATATATATATATATATATATATATATATATATATATATATATATATATATATATATATATATATATATATATATATATATATATATATATATATATATATAATATATATATATATATATATATATATATATATAACATCGCATCCGCATCCGCATCCTCATCAAAATTAACATCCGCATCCGCATCCGCATCCTCATCAAAATTAACATCCGCATCCGCATCCGCATCCGAACTTTTCGAAAATTCAACATCCGCATCCGCATCCGCACTTTCGAAAATTCAACATCCGCATCCGCATCCGCATCCGCACTTTCGAAAATTCAACATCCGCATCCGCATCCGCATCCGCACTTTCGAAAATTCAACATCCGCATCCGCACTTCTCCAAAATTCAACATCCGCATCCGCATCCTCATCCGCAAATTGGAAAATATGACATCCGATCCATCACTACTTTGTGTGCTGGTAAATAATAAAATATTAATAAATTATTCAGAAAACAAGCATATATATAATATTATATATATATATATATATATATATATATATATATATATATATATATATATATATATATATATATATATATATATATATATATATATATATATATATATATATATATATATATATATATATATATATATATATATATATATATATATATATATATATATATATATATATATATATATATATATAGGTAATACCGAAGTATATAATTTGGTTTCATGTATACAAAATGAATTATCTTTATATAAAACATTTTTTCGAGATTCATTTACATTGGATTTACTTACATAGAAAGATTTATTTACGCAATAGCTGCATAGAGCGATTGCATTCTCTCTTACAGGCATAGTAGAACGGTTTTCAGCTCTTCTACTTCGAATCACTGTCGTAACTCGGTATTTATCTAAATCCATAGGAGGGTGCTTCGAACCCCTAATGTATTTTGATAATTAATAAATTTATTATGGCTTGTATGTGAACTGTTTTCCTTATTAATAATTTTTTTTTTCGCTTTGTTTATACTTTTATATATAATGTTAATAGGGTATGCTAGTTTTTAAGCGTTTCAATGTTTGAGTTGATTTCTGTTTTTAGGTTATTGCTACTGCATATTCGTAGTGGTCTTAGTGTCAAGGTGATAATGACTCCCATTTTTATTTTTTCGCTATGATTTGAGTACCAATGTATGTAATTTGGATTGTGAGTGGGTTTTTTTGTATATAGAAAAATCAAGTTGGGTTGGAGAGGTGTTTTCCAATTGAATTAATACATCTAAAAAACGGGAGGGTGTTATTTGTAGAGTGTTCTATGGTAAATTTTATTGTGGGAGTAATAGCAACAGTAATAGCAACCAACCGATTCAGAACTGATATCAGAATAAAAATGTATAAACTGACCTCTCGCAAGCTTACCTTGAAAGAGGCGAGTCGAAATGACTCGCGAAAGTTAGGTTTTACCTGCGGAGGATAATTTTAAAAAATATAAGAAGAATTAAAAAGTTGACAGTTTTCTAATAGCAAGTGTAAAAAATAGGGATAAAGAAAAACTAAATAAATATTAAAGTGCGTTTTTAAAAAACTATTTAGCACTATTCCTAAATATATATATATATATATATATATATATATATATATATATATATATATATATATATATATATATATATATATATATATATATATATATATATATATATATATATATATATATATATATATATATATATATATATATAATATATATATATATATATATATATATATATATATATATATATATATATATATATATATATATATATATATATATATATATATATATATATATATATTATATATATTATATATATTTTTATATTTTTATATTTTTTTTATTTATTTTTATTTTTTAATTTTTTAATTTTTTTTTAATTTTTAATTTTTTTTATATTTTATATTTTTATATTTTTATATTTTTTATTTTATATATTTTTATAATTTAAGCTAGTGATTTATTTCTAGGAAACCTAATTTTAATTAATGATGAAAATTAAGGCCAGAGCAAAGATGAACATATTTTATTTGGACGTTTCGAATCACAACTAAAATGAAATTAAAAACAAAACAAAAAAGAAAAAAAAAAATAATGCACAAAAATTAAAATATCGATAAATTTTACAAAAGAACAAAAATTATTAATTAAAAACACACCACAAGTCATTAGAACATCTTCAAAGCAGAACAGGCTGTAAAATTTTCCAGTCTCTTCTGCCGTGAAGTTGTTCTCATGAGTTGTGATGTGTTTTTACTTAATACTTTTTATCCTTTTGTAAAATTTTTCAATATTTTAATTTTTTTGCATTAATTATTTTTTATTTTTTTTTTTTTAATTTCATTTTAGTTGTAGATGAATCCCTGTTGATTCGAAATGTTCAAATAAAATATGTTCATCTTTGCGCTGGACTTAATTGTCATATATATATATATATATATATATATATATATATATATATATATATATATATATATATATATATATATATATATATATATATATATATATATATATATATATATATATATATATATATATATATATATATTTATAATTTTTTTTTTTTTTTCAGGATAATTTTAATTCAGTTGTTGCTGGCATAGTACAAGGTGACTATAAAATGGATGGTCGAAATCAACTTCTTTGCTGTTCAGTTGATGGTGAAAGTAAGGAAAATCTCAAAATTTTATCTTGCACTTAACAGTAAAAGCATGAGTTAATATTTTGTTGACTAAATTTTAATGTATTCGAAATTAATGTTTTTAAAACTATTTTTGAAAAAAGAGTTCAACTTATCAAAAATTTGCAGGATAAGGTTTTCTGAATTAAAATAGTTTATATATATATATTATATATATATATATATATATATATATATATATATATATATATATATATATATATATATATATATATATATATATATATTATATATATATATATATATATATATATATATATATATATATATATAGGGACCGACCGGGGCTGGAATTTGGCCGGGGCCGGGGCCGGGGCCGGGGTTATGGCCGGGGTTTCCTAAAATTTCTAAAGAGGTCAAAAGAACTGAAATTTTTTTTAAGAAAATTAGATATAAGGTTTATTTAATTGTAAGGAAGGAGTAGAATAGGCAACATTCACTTAAATTAATGATTATATGCATTTTCTCTAAAAAAAAATCAGAAAATTACAGTTTTGTATATTTAAAGTTTAAAAAAAGTACAAAAAAAAAAAAATTATTCTAATTCATAATAGTGATTTAACACGTTTACCTAGGTAAGACCCAAAGGTAAAGTTTGAAAAAATGTAAGATATAAAATTATCAATTTAACCTGTATTTATACATATCATTGTTATTTTATTGCTATTTATCAAACTTGTATCATTTAGCTGCATTATTTAAAAATTATTATTTTGTTTATACTTTCAGTCAATATGGCTAAAAGATCAGCTTCTGCAGTATTTGAATACTTTACAATGTTTCAGGATAGGCTCGAAATAGCTAAATGTATTTCAGGATAGGCTCGAAATAGCTAAATGTAACATCTGCAGTCAGAAAATTAGAAGAGAACCTCCGTGTGCTACAAGTAAAAAAAATTTCAACCAAATCTTTTTGGAGTATCTAAAATCAAAACACAAAGATGAACATTCACTAGCAGAAAAGGAGCGGTCAAAAGAAACAGAAAAGAAAAAAAATCTTAATTTTCTTAAATTTTGTTTGAAATTTTTTTTTTTATTAATTGACTTATTGAGCTGAAATTTTCAAAGTATGTGAATTTTTTCACGAAGTTCTGAGTTGATTTCGAGCATTTTTTGAGTCTATAACGGTTTGAAAGCTTTTTGGACCCAAAGTTGAAAAAAATGAATAACTGGATCAAACCACTGGTCCACATGAGCTGAAAATTTAACTGAATATCCTTTGCCCAATTTCTTGCATTGGTGGGAATAGGTTTTTGATATCACGTCTAGAAAAAAAGTTATAAGCAATTGAATTGAAAAAAATTTGCAAAATCGTAACCCTTCTGGAGGAAAAAATTATTTAAAAAAAAAACGCTGCCTACTATTTTTTTTTTATTTGTGAATATTGTTTAGAAGAGGAACAGGGCAAAATTTTTATTTAGTGCATTTTTAAATGCCCTTTGTTTGAAGCGAGATATAGCCTCTCAAACTTTGGGAATTTTTGAAATTTGGCCAAAAATGGACCTTTTTGAAGGCTATATCTCAAAACCAACGAATTCATCGAATAAAGTACATAGGGGAATTTGTAGCCCCACCCCTCCTCTATACACACCAAAAATAGGAAATGTTATAGTTGTAGCTTTTTTTTTTTTTTAAAAAAATTTTGTCTGAAAAGGTGGAGTTTTTTAGTTCAAAAAAATTTTTTTTTCTATAGTTGGTCAGTTTTTGGCTTATAACATTTTTTCTATAGCTCTGGGAACAAAAATCTATTAGAGGCTTTTGTAGCCAATATAATTTTGAATAAATAGTCTAACTTTCAGCTCATTCTAAAAAGTGGTTTGGCACCGCCATTCTATTGAAAAAGGGTAAAATTTCCAAAAAAAAACACTTTTAACCGTAATAGACTCGGAAAAACTCTAGAAATGGACTTTTCTTACCGGTAAAAAATCTATATAACTGAAAGTTTCAGCAGAATCGGCTGAAAATTAAAAAAAAAAAAAAAAAAATTTTTTTTGTGCCATTTTAACCCCGGCCGGCAACCCCGGTTTTCCCTGATTTTTGGCCGGGGCCGGGGTCAGTAAAAATGGCCGGGGTTGGCCGGGGCCGGGGCCCCGGTCGGTTCATATATATATATATATATATATATATATATATATATATATATATATATATATATATATATAATATATATATATATATATATATATATATATATATATATATATATATATATATAATATATATATATATATATATATATATATATATATATATATATATATATATATATATATATATATATATATATATATATATATATATATATATATATATATATATATTATATATATATATATATATATATATATATATATATATATATATATATATATATATATATATATATATATATATATATATATATATATATATATATATATATATATATATATATATATATATATACTGAATAAATTTCTTGTCATTTCTTTTTTTCACTTAATATTTATCATTAAATAATTTGCAAGTAGGATTCTTTTTTTTTTTTTTTTTTTCATGCTTTGATATGCGCCTTTTCTCAGAAATTTTTGGCACTCCTTATTTTCTAAAATCTTCATTTTGCGCTATTTCTCCTTCAAAACATTCTTACATCCCATTTAAAAGTGCTTTGCGGATCGTGCTGAAAAAAAACAGAAATGACCTTCAAAACGTGCTTAACCTCCCATTTAAATTAAAAGTTGTTGTTAATCTTTATCTTTTACTTCTGCAGTAAGAGGCTACCAATCGTCTTCTTCGGAGAGTCGTTTTTCCCTCATGGATGTCAATATTGAGCAAGAGACCGTTAGAGAACTAAGTCAAAGACGTCATAATCTTATCATGGAGCTAAGAAACTATGAAGAAAATAACCGGTTAGGGTCTGGTGACACGTCATATGGGTATTCTGAGCAAGTAGGAGTCATACCGGTAAGGAAGTCTTCTACCTTGTAGTTACTTAATTTCTACATTTCTCAATTCTTCACTCAGGCCATGGTACCTTTACAGGTTTATAATTTCACAGTAGGTCCAACACTACTACTTTCAAAATAATAATATTGTAATGCCCAATTCTCTGTAAAGGAGATGGTAAATAAAAACAATGGTTTAATTTGAGCCCTATTGTTTAATACATATATCAAATTTCAATTCACTTAATATAAAAAATAATAGCATTATATTAATAATAAAATAAAATAATAAAGGTATATACAAAAATTATAAAATAATAAGTTAGAGGAAACTTGGAATTTTTCCTTTCTATTAGTGTGGAGCTCAATTTTCCTAAGTCTGTGAACTTTCGTGGGGTGGTGCCCGCCACAATTCCCTTACAAACATACCCATTCTTACCTTTCAACCCCTTTCACCACAGCCTTCCATCTCACTCTGTCCTCCGCAAGTCTTCTACCCTCTTTTAAACTCAAATTCCTTCCACCCAAAATCTCTCTCACTCCATCCATCCATCTCCACTTTGGCCTTCCCCTCCCCTACCCCCATCCACCTCAGATCTAAGAACCTTGCTCACCATTCTGTCCTCATTCATTCTACGCATATGTCCAAACCATTTTAGCACACCCTCCTCCGTTCTATCCATTACACCCTTCTTGCATTTACACATCTCCCATATTCTTTCATTTCTTAATCCTATCAATCCTTCTCAATTTACAAATCGCTCTCAAACATTTCATCTCAAAGATATTCAAACTTTTCCTCACCCGAGCACTTATCTCCATGTTTCACACCCATACATTACAGAAGGTAAACACATACATTCAAACATTCTTATCTTTATTTCTTTCGAAATTTTTCCTTTCTTCCATACTTCTCTTAGGCTCCCCAACACTTTCATTTCCTCTACCACTCTATTCTTTATTTCGTTTTCCGTCTCACATTTACCTTCCACCAACATTCCTAGATATTTGAATTCATCCACTTCCTCAAGTTTCCTTCTCCCCACTTCTACACTCCCCATTCCTCCCTCCACATCTCCTCATCCCCATCCCCTCCAATCCTCATAACTTTACTTTTCGCTGGATTGACTTTCAATCTCATGTTTGCACATTTCCTCTCAAACTCTCTCACAAGTATTCTTAACTTTTCTCCAGATTCTGCCACCAACACTGCATCATCTGCAAAAAGAAAAACATTCACATCCAATTCATCCTCCATATTTATCAACTAAATACCCTTCCCTTCTCTCTCCATTTCTTTAACTACACCATCCATCAATAGATTAAATAACCATGGCAACATTACACACCCTTGTCTCAATCCCACTCCTATGCTAAACCAACCAGAAAGTTCCCTCTTCACCCTCACTCTTGACCTACAATTCGCATAAAAAGCTTTCATCCCCTTCAGTAATTTCCCTTTCAAACCCCTTTCCATTAATATTTCGAACAACTTCCTCTTTCATACTATCGTATGCTTTTTCCAGATCCAGAAAACATACATACCCAATTTTTTTTTTCACGCAATTTCTCTGTAAACAATCTCAGTGTGAATACCTTGTTCACACATCTCCTACCATCCCTAAAACCCCCTTGTTCTTCACCCATTTCCTTACTTGTTAATTCTTTCATTCTCTTCACAAACACCTTCCCATAAATCTTTCCAGTCACGCTCAGCAGACTAACCCCCCTATAACTTTCACAAACCATCTTATCACCTTTTCCTTTGTATATGGGTACATATATATATATATATATATATATATATATATATATATATATATATATATATATATATATATATATATATATATATATATATATATATATATATATATATATATATATATATATATATATATATATATATATATATATATATATATATATATATATATATATATATATATATATATATATATATATATATATATATATATATATATATATATATATATATATATATATATATATATATATATACACAATTCTGTAACTTTTCTGCTTAGCCAGTCCGCTAATTGCAAATCCGCTAATTCTATCACTAATGAATTTTTTGTCTGCTAATCTTTTATTGGTAATTCAAAACATAATTTCCAATAAAATTACTTTACAATTTATATATTTATTTATTTATATTTATATATATATATATATATATATATATATATATATATATATATATATATATATATATATATATATATATATATATATATATATATATATATATATATATATATATATATATATATATATATATATATATATATATATATATATATATATATATATATATATATATAGATATATATATATACTAAAATATTAAATATACGTAATGTAACCTTATTAGCCCCTTTTTTAATATAATAAGCTATAATAGTTCAAACCTTGTCTTCTGAAGCATATATAAAACACTGAGAATCCTCCATTTCGTTGATTTATAATAATTATCCTGATACTGTACAGCACTATAAAATTATAATGGGGAATTAAAATAATAATATAATGTGTAATTACAGGCCAATACACAGTTGCAAACAGGCTTGGCGATCAGCATGGGATCGGAGGAAAAAAATAAACCTGTAAGTAATATCTAGTAAAGTTATGTAGTTTTATGTTATATATATATATATATATATATATATATATATATATATATATATATATATATATATATATATATATATATATATATATATATATATATATATATATATATATATATATATATATATATATATATATATATATATATATATATATATATATATATATATATATATATATATATATATATATATATATATATATATATATATATATATATATATATATATATATATATAATTATATATATATATATATTTATAATACTTCTGCTGATGAGGATTCGAACTCGGGCCTCTCAGATGTTAAGACATTGCGTTAACCACTACACCAACTGATGGTGGTACTGCTCCTTTTGTACCATCAGTTGGTGTAGTGGTTAACGCAATGTCTTAACATCTGAGAGGCCCGAGTTCGAATCCTCATTAGCAGAAGTAAAATTATACAAATTTATTCCACGGTTATATTATTAAGTGGCAATTCTTGAATATATATATATATATATATATATATATATATATATATATATATATATATATATATATATATATATATATATATATATATATATATATATATATATATATATATATATCCGACAGCCTCATGTAGAGATTGCATTAGCTACGACAAATGACACTTTAATTCGAGCTGTTGTGATTTTCGCTGAAGGAATTTTTGATGGAGAGAGTCACGTTTATCATCCCAGAGAATCAGCTTTATCGAATAACGTTCGAGTTCCGATATATCCTCCAAAGGTAAGACCATCATCTTCTTAAAGTAGGGTTAGGGAGGTGTAGCTACTGCTGAGTCGAGCTTGAGTTGGAGTTACATCTGCATCTTAAGTTGAAATTCTATCAGAAGCAGGAACTAGAGCTGGGGCTACAGTTGAAATAGGAGCTGAAACTGGAGTTCGAACTTTAACTTGATACTGAAGTTAGAGCTGAAGCTGGTGCAGAATCTGCAATTATAGCTGGAACTGGTTTAAGAACTGAATTAGAACTGAAACTGCGGTTGGAGCAAGAGCTGAAGCTGAAGCTAAAGATGAAGCTAGAACAAGAACAAGAGAAAAAGCTGAAGCTAGAACTGTAAAAAAGAGTATAAATGAAGATTAAATACAAAATAAAAAAATATCCTTTTATTATGTTAAAGAAACTTCACACTGAGGAACATTACTCCAGAACATATTAACAGTCGTATATTTCTGACATTTAAAACACCTAATAAATAATGGCTTAGACTGATGCACTAAACAATGTTTTACAGACATATTTAAAGGAATGGATGTTCAGAAAGATACCGAAATCAGATTTAATTAAACTACATTTGAAATGCTTAATCATTTATTATCATTATTATTATTATTATTATTATTATTATTATTATTATTATTATTATTATTATTATTATTATTATTATTATTATTATTATATTATTATTCCTATTATTATTTATTATTATTATCTATTATTATTATATTACTGTTATTATTATTATATTATTATTATTATAATAATATATTATTATTATTATTACTTTATTATTATTATCATAATATTATTATTATTAATTAATTAATTATTATTATTATTATTATTATATTTCTAAAATATTACTACATTTTACAAGAATACCTTTCTTACCTCCCCTTGTAGGATGTTCCTGTGGACCTTCACATCAAAGCAGCCGTTGGCTACAAAGGTTCTCTTCACTTTCATATATTTGAACTGACGCGGCAATTGCCGAGGTTCTCCATGTACGCCCTTTGTACGAGTTCAGTCGACGTTCCTCCAGGATACGTCAAGTTCAAAATAAATGAAAGAGTTGCCAGGGTGAATATATATATATATATATATATATATATATATATATATATATATATATATATATATATATATATATATATATATATATATATATATATATATATATATATATATATATATATATATATATAGGGGATGAGTCCATCATACTTGATTTTTTCTTAACCTCTTCTCCTTCTCTTTATACTGATAAATTCTTTCCTCCTCTGGGTTGATCCGATCATCTTATCTCTGCATTTTGTTCTGTCTCTTCAAGTCTCCCGCAAGAACGGCCCTTGCCTTCAGTGAAGATACGTGTTTGATATTTCGGTGCCACTAACTGGTGTGACTCTCGGTTGTACTTTTCTGATTTCCCATGGAATGATATCTGTTTCCGTGAGAGGAGTCCCTCAGAGTGTGCAGAGCGCATTACCGAGGTGATTCTCACTGGTATGGAGACGCACATTCCATATTCGTTCCCTTCAACCAAACCTAACAAACCTTGGATTAACTCTACTTGTTCTCATGCTCTTCACCGCAGAAATGCTACTCAAGGATTACCGTCGTCTTCAAACTCCAGAAGTTCATTCAATTTACATTTCATCCATCCCCGAATCAGGCAAAATTTATTCTTCGCAACACCAAAAACTCATTTCTCCGTCGAAATTACAATAATCTTTCTGGTTCTTCCTCCTCACGCACTTTCTGTCATTTTCAAAAAATATTAACTCTAATATTGCTTCTTCCTCTTTCCCTCCTCTTGTATCTTCTGACGGCACAACTGCCGTTTCCCTTCTACTAAAGCTGAACTCTTCGCTCAAACTTTTGCCTCTAATTCCACCTTAGACTATTCCGGATCTATACCTCCTCCTTCAGTCCCCCCCAACTCATTTGTGCTTAACATTATAATCTCTTCTAAACTAAGAATTTGTAAGGTCCTGATGATATCCCTACTATGGGTTTCGAAACTTCTGTTTCTGTGCTTGCATTTTACCTTGGTAAACTATTTTGTCTCTGTCATTCTACTTCGACCCTCCCTTCTTACTGGAATCATGTGCTCATTCAACGTGTGCTGAAAAAAGGGGACCTTTCTTGACCCTATAACTATCTTCCTATTTCTTTAGCTTCGGTTCTTTCTAAAATTTCGAATCTATCCTTAATAGTGGATGTCCTTTGACATGATAGTAACTCTCTTAGCGTGAATGGCGCACAAGTTGGTGTCTCCGAATAGGAAATTTTGAAGCATCTCAATGCTTATAATCTTATCTCGTCAGTATGATTTTCGTGAAAACCGCTCTACTGGTGATCTTTTCCCTTTTTTCTGACCCTTGGTTCTCTACTCTTCGGCATTTCGGTGAATATTTCGTTGTGGGGCTAGACATATCGAAATCATTCAAATAAAGTCTGGCACAAAGCTTTGATTTCTAAACTTCCCCTTTTGGAATATATCCTTCTCTCTGTGACCTTTTCTCTGATTTCCTTTCTGGTAGTTCTACAGCAGCTGTTGTAGACTGACATCGTTCTGCCTTTAAATCTATTAACAGTGATATTCCTCAGGTATCTGTTCTATCTCCAACTCTTTTTCTATTTTTCATTAATGACCTTTCTGTTACTTCATCACCTATCAACTTTCTCTTCATTACTCGTTTCAATTTCAAATTAACTGAAGTTAATTGACACAAAGGGGATGGCCTTGAAGAAACTAACCTTTGATCTTTCTCATATTTCAAATTGGAGCAGAGAAAACATTTTCATTTCCAACGCCTTAAAAACACAATTTCTACATCTCTCTACTCGACACCACTTTTCACCCAACTCAAACCATAATTTGTTCTTAATATTCTAGGTGTATCTTTTTCTAATGATCTTTCTTGGAAAGATCCTAAAACTTTTTTTTCTAAACAAGCTTCTAAGAGATTGGGTGTTCAGAGGAGTTTTCAGAATTTTTTAATGTCACTCCAGATGCTTCCTCTTTATACGAGTGTTGTTCTCCCCCCTGTATGGAGTATGCCTCATACATCTGGGGTGGTTTCGCTGTTACAGCTCTCCCTGAAAAGGTGGAGTCTAGGGATTTTCGTCATAACAACTCCTTCGCTCTCATTAACTCCCTCCAGTCTATTTCTACCTGTAGAATTTCGCGTCACTTTCTTCATGCTATCGCTATTACAACGAACACTGCTCTTTAGAACTCCCCCGTCGCATACTTCCTCCATTGAGAAGAGCTCGTGTGACACGCCAATCTACACAGTCTTATCCTTTCTCTGTATAACTCTCTGACCCAAGACTTAACCGCTATGTTCAATCTTTCATGTACTCTGCTAGTAAAGTCTGAAACACACTCTCTTTATCTATTTTTCCAACTTTCTTTGACTTTCACACCTTCAAACGCCGTGTATTGGGACCTGTCGTCCTTTCTGGACGACACCAAAAATTCTTTTTAGCTTCTCTCTCTTGATTTGATATTCCCCCAACTCAAGTGGAAATTGGTAGACCTTTGGCCTATGACCACCAGAGGATATATATATATATATATATAATATATATATATATATATATATATATATATATATATATATATATATATATATATATATATATATATATATATATATAATATATATGTGTGTGTGTGTGTGTTGTGTACATTTGGCTTTCCAGATTGTAATGTGGATCAAATGCAAGCTTTTTACTTCTGGAAGATGTTTCAACAGGGGAAGATGGTGGAATTGATAAAGCTTTCTTATCCCTCAGAACATCAATGCCGATTGTCATACGTGCTTCTCCACAGGTATTGTTACGCAGCAAAAACTGTCCCAACGAATCGTTGGGACAAGTGACAAAAATGCTACCGTAAAATTTTCAATAATAAAAAGACATATTAAGCATAAGAAAGTCGCTTCTCCGACTTATTTCCTAAAAAGAAAATAACTGAAAAAAAAATTGTTGTGACATTTTTGCCACTTGTCCCGACGATTCGTTGGGACAATTTTTGCCGTGTACGTATGTTTGTTCAATCTTTTTGCCTCTAATTACTCCATAAACGATTTCGGATCTATATCTCCTCCTCCGGATTTTCATCTCGAGGTAATAAAAATAAAATACTTTATTAGCTTTAATAGCTATTTATTAAAAATTAATTATGAACTATTGAAAACACCAATAATTTTAAAAATATATACTTTCATTGTTTGAGTTTATAAGTTGACGCTGTTGCTGTTTCATACCACACAAATAATTAGATTTTAATAAGTTCCATAACTAAATATATTAACTAATTTTTACATTATTTAATACATATTTGCTTTAAAAATTTTATAACGAAGACTGTGGATGAAAAAGAATAAAATGAAAGGCGACCGTGAGTCGCTAGTTTTTCAAACGCTCTCGTTCTCTGCCAACAAAATTATTTGCTTCTACTGCTTCTGATCTATGACGTCTTTGTTATCCTTAATTCAGTGTTTCATTATATCTCCTTATATACAACATATACAAAAAATATAAATAAATAAAATAAAAGGCGACCGTGACTCGCTAGTTTTTCAAATGCTCTCGTTCTCTCCCAGCAAAATTATTTGCTTCTACTGCTTCTGATCTGTGACGTCCTTGTTATCCTTAATTCAGTGTTTCATTATATCTCCTCATATACAACATCTTGGTCATCTTCCTAGATACAGAGTCTCTTTGTCATTCCCGATTCAGAGCTAATTCCTTGACCTTGATTCAGGATTTCTTTGCTATCCCTGAGAAAAAGGTATATTTGTCAAAGTTGTTCTTAATCTTGGTGCTCTTTCCAACTCTTGGTATAGGGTTCCTTTGTTATATTTGATACAGGGTCTCTTACCACCTTCCTGAAGCAAGATCCCTTTGTTTCCTTTGAAACATGATCCTTTTGTGAACCCTGATACAAAATATTTTAACACCTTTTTATCCAAGGTCGGTTTGTCTATCAATGAGGTTCTTTGCCCCCTACTGACAGAACTTTACACCCATGACAACGGAATTCTTTGTCACCCCTGATTAAGACGCTCATTTCTATTGGATATAGGAACTCTTTACCGCCCCTGACCTAAGGAATCTTTGCCATCCCTGATATAGGAACTTTTTGTTACATTTGATCCACGATTAATTTGATTCCCCAGTTTCAGACTTTTTTTTTTGTTACCATTATCCTTGTTACCATTATCTGTTGACTCTTTGACACCCTTTATCCAGGATCTGTTTTTTCATTTATAAAGCTTGTATATAGTATTACAATGGTATTACCTTGTTCAAGGATGAGAGCCCTCTGGGAAATCATTATTAAACACAATAATAAAAATAATAATAATAATAATGATAATAATAATATAATAAAATAATAATAATAATAAATAATATAATAATAATAATAATAATAATAATAATAATAATGATAATGATAATATTAATCAATCAAAAAAATATATTCAGTTAAAAAGAAAGATTTACAAGAAAGTACAAAATAAGAATACGAAATTTCATTAACATTTTTCTTTTTTTTTCTTTAACTAAAAAGGTCTGCTGGGGTGACGAATTCGTCACATGATCCCTAATAATAATCAATCATATTTACCAGGATCTGTACTTGGGTTTAAATCTTGTACCGTCACAATATAAACCGATCTCTCTACTGTTTGAGCTGCAGCAGCGATATCCCTGATCCAGAGTTTCTACTACACTTAATCAAGGATCTCTTTATTACCATTGAAATATTATTTTGTTTGTTCTTCTGATATAAACAATATTTTTCTTTATTGATCCAGGATTTCTTTGCTACACTGCAAAAATTGTTTTAATTAACGAATCGTTGAGACAAGTGGCAAAAATGTCCATTAAAATTTTCATTAGAGAAAAGACATGTTAAGTATAAGAAAGTCGCTTCGCCGATTTATTTTCTAATAAGAAGAAAATTGAAAAAATTTGTTGTGACACTTTTGCCACTTGTCCCAACCATTCGTTAGGACAATTTTTGCAGTGTACTCTTGGATAAAGAATTCTTTCCCACTACTGATTCAGAAATCTTTTTTTTTTTTTTTTGCCATCCTTGTTATAAGGATTACTTGCTATTCCTGATGCAAACCTTTCTGCCACTCATACCATAGGGGCTCTCTATCACTCATAACATAGGGGCTCTTTGCCACTCATAACACGTACATGTGGTTTTATCACCCCTATCTTTCTATGCTCTACATTTCCCTCATTCGTTTACATATTAAAAATATTTTAATTGTTTCATTTTAAACAAAAAGTTCATTTTCATTATTTTTTCTTGCTGAATTAAAATTTTAATTTAATTATTAGATCATATTTACTGATTTAATAAATTATTCCATTACTTCATTTATGATGCTAAGTTACAAATATCTTATACATGAAATTATTTAATAAATTATTCCATGAATTCATTAATGATGGTAAGTTACAAATATCTTATACATGAAATTATTTAATAAATTATTCCATGAATTCATTAATGATGGTAAGTTACAAATATCTTTTACATGAAATTATTTCTAATCGTAAATTATTAATGTTCAATCTTATCTCTAAAATGGTGTTTCTTTTAGGGTCACGTAGCAATACATTCTCATGATATGGATCTGGCGGCAGATATTGTACAAGCCATGGCAACATATTTAAATATTGAAGACTTACAGGTAGCAAATTGTTTTCTTGGATATATTTGAATAGGCTATGTTGCTGAATTTGAAATTGAAGTCAAATTTCCGAAAAAGCTTGGAGTCCTCTCTCTCTCTCTCTTTTTTTTATCTCTCTTTCTTTCTTTCTTTCTCTCTTTCTCTCTCTCTCTCGTCTCTCTCTCTCTTTCTTTCTTTCTTTCTCTCTCTCTCTTACTCCCTCCCTCTCCCTCTCTCTCTCTCTCTCTCTCTCTCTCTCTCTCTCTCTCTCTCTCTCTCTCTTTCTCTCTTTCTTTCTCTCTCTTTCTTTCTCTCTCTCTTTCTTTCTCTCTCTCTCACTCCCTCTCTCTCTCTCTATCAATTATCTATTTATGACTGCGAAAGTAAATCAGTGCCCCATTTCTCTCATTCAAAGGTAGAAGCAGAATTCCCGAAGGAGTTCGAGGAGCTTACGACAATCCTAGAACGAGTACAAGAGTACCAGAACACCAGGCAAAGACTTACAGCAGATATGGCTGATAATTCTGGTTTGATAAAAGCGTTTGTCGTTCGAGCAGAGGATGCAAGGATAATTGGGGACATGTAAGCACAAAAAGAAGCAGAAAACTTATTTTATTTGTTTATATTTTTAAAAAAGAAAATACATTTAAAATTTTTCTAAATTATATTAGCAGAAAACTTATTTTATTTGTTTATATTTTTTAAAAAAGAAAATACATTTAATTTTTAAATTATATTAGCAGAAAACTTATTTTATTTGTTTATATTTTTTAAAAAAGAAAATACATTTAAAATTTTTCTAAATTATATTAGCAGAAAACTTATTTTATTTGTTTATATTTTTTTTTTTTTTTTTTTTTATTTATTTAAAAAAAAAATTTTAGAAATTTTATTTATATTTTAAAAAATTTTATTTTAAATTTTTATAAATTAAATTATCGCATATTGTTTATCTATATGTGTTTTGTACATCAACAACAATATCTATATTAGAATCTATATTTTTATTGCAATAAATCAATGTCCATTTCTTTGCCTATTTTTCAATATAAAATCTATCGTTACTGATAACTTAATTTACATTTAAATTAATTCGATATCCATCACACATATCGATTATATATATATATATATCGATATATTTATCTATTTTCTCATATCATTTTATCTAAAACTGAGCCATTTTCAGGCAAAGTATGAAGAAATGGTACGGGGAACTGTACGCTGTTAATCAAGACATGATCAGCAATTATAAAATCAGAGTCAACAATCATCACGAGCTTCTAGCATGTCTTAAGCAAGTAAATCAAACCATTCAAAAAGCAGGGAGATTAAGAGGTAATAATAATAATAATAATAATAATAATAATAATAATAATAATAATAATAATAATAATAATAATAATAATAATAATATAATAATAATAATAATAATAATAATAATAATAAATAATAATAATAATAATAATAATAATAATAATAATAATAATAATAATAATAATAATAATAATAATAATAATAATAATAATAATAATAATAATATAATAATAATAATAATAATAATAATAATAATAATAATAATAATAATAATAATAATAATAATAATAATAATAATAATAATAATAATATATAATAATAATAATAATAATAATAATAATAATAATAATAATATTGTAACCTTTTTAAAAGGGAATAGTAATAGTTATTTTAGGAAAAAAAAAAGTAGAAATATTAATTCAAATAGTTTTAATTTTACTAAACCTTTTTTATTTCAGTTGGAAAGTCAAAAACGTTGGTGGTGAACGCTTGCCGCCAAGCCATTAAGAATAATAACTTGGGAGCGCTGACAAAAATAATGAAAACTGGCTATGCTTAAATAGCAGAGCTTAGTAAAGATGATAGAGACACAAAATGGAAATGTAGTATTAAAATTTTATTCATCATATATTTTATTTTAAGAGTATCTTTTTATTATCCTTACAAACGAAATTTTATTTATACTTGATTATTTTTCATTATATTTGCAGATAAAACTTTATTTATGTTTGATTACACAGGTTTGCTAAAAAATATTTTTATAAACCTGTATAGTTTTTTTTTTTTTTTTTTTTTAAACTCTATATATTTTGGTGTACTGAATCTGAAAATGACCTCCATTTTTTCCCATCACGCATAGTTTTCAAGCAACAGAAAAAAAGATTGTAATGAATCATCATTGCTAAATAATAAAAAAAACATCATTTTATTATAAAATTAAACACATTTAAATTTGTTATCCATGAAACACAGTTGTTTATAAATTTTACGTATTTTACTCTGTTGGCCTGTAGAACGTTGTTTCTTCTCTTTCATACTTCTCCTGGTGCGCTTTCGTTTTACAGAATTCGCAATTTCCCTTTTAAGCATCCAACAGTTATCACCCATCATATTGACATCACATCTTCCCTGATAGAGTCTCTCAATTTCCATAACATCTTGGTGGAATTTTTCCCCCTGCTCCTCACTGTGGCCTCCTAAGTTTTCAGGAAAGTAGTCTATGTAAAAAATGGATTTTTAAGCTCATGTTACGACCTTGAGCTTTGAATGCAGTTATCATGCGTTCTACAATGTTTCTGTATTCCGGATCTTTGTTATTTCCCAAAAACTTATGCACTACGTCTGTAAATGAATTCCATGCTCTCTTTCAGTTTAATTCAGGGACTCTGGAAACAAGAAATCAGACAAGACTTTACGTATGTCTGATCCAACAGAAAGTTCTCTTTCAACTTGACCTCAGAGAGTTTTGAGAACTTGGAACATAAATACTTGAAAAATTTTCAATCATTTAGTAGAGATTTAAAGAATTGTTTCATTAGTCCCAATTTGATATGAAGAGGTGGTAAGAGGACGTTTTCACGAGGAACCAGGTTTTTCTTGATGATGTCTTTCACCAGGAGTTAAGGTGTCTCGAAGTGGCCAGTTAGTTTTTTCCCAATGAAGATATCTGACTCGACTTTCGCACAAGCACAGAAAGCAGGAATATTTTGTATAGCCTGACTCCACACACTATCCAGCCATGAACATCAAACTGGAATTTCTCAAGAAATAAAGCCAAACCCTTATAATTTTCTTCCAGATATTTTGAGTATCCAACTGGAAGTGATTCAAATTTATTTCCATTATGCAGCAAGACTGCTTTTAGGCTTGTTTTAGACGAATCAATAAATAAGCTCCATTGGGATTATTCATATTCTATTTCAAATTGCCTCATGAAGTCAGAGATATCACTACAGAACACAAGATTACAGTAAAAATGTGTGAATTCTCTCTCTCTATGTCTGTACCACGAAAAAGACGTTGTAGGTATCAGAATGTTTTTATTCTTGAGTCTTGAACTCAACAATTCAGCAGCATCTTTTGAAAGTCCCAAATCTCTAACAAGATCGTTTAACTCATTCTGGGAAAAAAGCTGAAACCCATCATGCACAGAAAATTCAGATCCAGAATCTTCCAGTGTTGGCACTGCATTTTCTTCTCCTTCTTGTTCCAATCTGATATCATCCAAATTAGACGATGGAAGTGGTACCGGCATTTTACTTGAGTGAAGCATGGGATGAATAGCTGAATTAACGTTTGGGTAAGTTATTTTCTTTTTGGTTTTTCTATTGAAACCTTTAACGTCTACCGAACGAAAGTAGCAGTGGTAGTAGCAGTCGTTACTGTGGTTCTGTTGTTCACGCCACATCATAGGGATGACAAAAGGAGAATTGTTTTTTTTTTTTTTACCTTTGTACCACTTGCGGAGTTCTTCTTCGCCTTTCCTGCACTCCTTGTGGGGGGCCCAAGTCTTGTCTTGATCCCCAAAATTTTAGATTGAAGTACGCGAAATATACTTTTTTTACGAACTCGCCTATTTTTCTTCGTTATGCTTTAATAGTATATACGCCTCAAATAAAACAGAAGTTATCGAGAAAAATAACACAACTTCTTCAAGACATATCGCAAAAGTATAAACTTTTAATACTGAGAGAATTGTACTGGCATGCTTGAATGCTGAACTAGTAATGATGCATAAAAAAAAAAGCAAATTCTTCTAATATAATAAACCGAAACACGTCAGAACGTGAATATACCGGCATTCTGCGCAATGCTGTAGTCATTATATATATATATATATATATATATATATATATATATATATATATATATATATATATATATATATATATATATATATATATATATATATATATATATATATGTAGTGTGTCCCAGATGTCGTCCACCTTACAGGTTTTGAAAAAGGAAATTGATATTAATAGATAATACTTTATTTATTCATAACACGCTCAAAGTAAGCACACTGTGCATTAAAACACGTATTTGTTCTCTTCACGAAACTGTCTTTCACACTCCTGAGGATTTCGGGGGTGTTTTTGCATCCCTTAAATGATCATGGATTGTTTTCTGACCAGTACTGCATATTGTGCCGGTTCACCTAACCATTAAAATGAAAAATGTCTTCATCCCTGAAATATATCGAAGAAACCATATGTTCGCTCATTCATTCACAAAATTTCTTCCTCTTATCTGTGTCATCTCCATGTAGAGCTTTGCACAAGATGTACTTCGTACGGATGAAATTTGTATGTCATGAGAATACGATGAACTGATGATTTGCTTATGTTTACCTCCTGTCTTATTCTTCTGACTGATTTTACAAGACTTTTCACAGTATTCGCCAAAACCATAGTGGATGTTTCTCTCTCTCTCTCTCTCTCTCTCTCTCTCTCTCTCTCTCTCTCTCTCTCTCTCTCTCTCTCTCTCTCTCTCTCTTATAGGAAAATGCACCTAACTAATTTCTGGGAAAAAATTTATCTTTCCAATTTCTTGGAAGCTTTTGATTAAACGGCAGACAGCGGTATGGCTCATTGGTTGTCTCTCGGGGTGTCTGTGGTTGAGTTCACCAGTCACTGAGCGGTGTGTAGCCTCTTATCTACCAAACATGAAAGAAAGTTGAGCTCTTTCTTCTACGCTTAGTTTTTCAACCATAATGCAATCTGAAAGCACAAAACAAATTGCGTCAATATATTTTTTAGGAAACCTGTATTGTGCGCGACATCTGGGACACCCGTATATATATATATATATATATATATATATATATATATATATATATATATATATATATATATATATATATATATATATATATATATATATATATATATATATATATATATATATATTTCAAAATGATTCATGAACAAGAATGTTAATCAAGGGTAACTCAAAATATATTTTGTTCAATGAAAGATTACACAAGTACTAAATAAAATAATTATATTAAATCAACGTTTCTTATTCCTTCAAATGAATTTTGAATCATGTTGGGTGAACCTTGAAAAGTTCTTTCAATTGAAATTTAGGAATGATTAATCCAAATAATCATCACCCATTTGTTGATAGATCACCCATTTGTTGTTCCTTCAGCTAAAATTTGAATTATGATGGATAAATTTGAATATACCCCATCAACAACTAGCGCATTTTAATTACGTTTTACAGTGGTCTTACAAACGCAAAATTCTTCACTCTTAAGAATTCAGAGTAACTGAATTAAGTCTCAAGAAGATTTAATCGCAACATATCCTAGAACATCTATCTTTATTTTAGTGGTGGATCATGTTTTTCAATGGCTACTTCATATGAATATCAACCACAGACTAGTTTTGCATAGAAAATGGAAGAAGCGAATTTCTTAGTCATCAAAATCTTCAATACAGGTCAAGATGAGTAGTATCTTAGAAGTGCCAGGGAGGGTTTTGTAATTAAATTTCTTTTAATTGTTCTAAACATTGTCAAGTTGAGTAAATTTGAGATCACGGGCTCTTAAAATCAATTTTTTTCCTTAATGTAAGGATAATAAACTGCAAAAATAGCAAGGTGATAAACTTCTATAAAAAGATCGACTGTGGTTTTTTTTTTTTAACAAAAAAGTATTTAAACATATGAACAACACAAGATAAGCATAAATCGGTTTTATCAAGTGATTTTATTATACGCAATTATAAATGAATTTATAGAACGAGTATTCTTACCTTGATTGTGACCTTTCCTGAGAGTGAAGGTAATATAGTAAATAATTCCATTCTATTAGAGTAGCCTTAGTAATTATCTGATACTAAAGAAGAAGTTAAATTCGTTATGGGAAAAAGAAGATTCGGGAATGAATCACTTAAAGGTGTATCAAATTGTTCTTAGGGCGCTCCATATGCCTATAATTTTGATAGATTCTAATGAAAATTATATTAATCATAATTATGATTTTTTTTTAACCAATTGGAAAACTTTCTTTCTTTTGAGATATTTTTATCATATATTGTAAAATGAAAGATAATTTTTTTTTTCCTTAAATTTGAGGATATGAAATAACAGAATAGAAAATACCATCATTAGGTGCATTTTCCTAAAAAAAAGAGAGAGAGAGAGAGAGAATGGAAACTACTTTCAAAGTAAGTGATTTGTAATGTTTACTGATACAATACTGAAAAGCTCATAAACATACAGTCTTTCTTTTCATGTATCATCTTCAAACAGAAGATTATACAACCGCATTTAGTACCTTTTGTTCACAAAAAGTTTTAAAATAAAACAAAATGATGGTTACTTCCACAACAGTGTAATTGATAAGTAACTAATATTCAGAGTTTCAAAAGAAAGAGATAGAATATTGAAGAATAGGGAACCAACACGTCTACCGTGGCTCAAACGGTAGAGTAATTGACTTATATGGTTGAGGGCGCCGGTTCGATCCCACTTGGGGGTCCTAGGTATACTACCTAGAAAAGTTCCTCTCCTCGAATAGGGCAATGCTCGTGAGATGTGAACTGTATATATATATATATATATATATATATATATATATATATATATATATATATATATATATATATATATATATATATATATATATATATATATATATATATATATATAATAAGTAAATAAAAATAAAAAAAATAAAAAAAATAAAAAAATAAAAATAAACCAGACACAAACTGTGGAAATTCC
>SEYY01023557.1:32500-40000 GCA_009176605.1 Armadillidium nasatum
GACCTTGTTCCGCCCTCGCGATCTCTTTCGGAAGAATTTTTTCCTTTTTCGCAGCCGTAATCGCATCTTACCACTGATGGAGGACGAGGGCGCCTTCCGAAAGGGCCACTCCGGACCTGACTTTGGATTAACTGAAATTATCGAGTGAGTTTTTGAACTATTATTATTATTATTATTATTATTATTATTATTATTATTATTATTATTATTATTATTATTAGGTTCGTCTATTAACGGAATACCACTGTCCGTTCTTGATTGAAAATCGGATTCTGCATCGGTATTGAAATTTTGACTGGAAGAACTTGAGCTAAAGTCCTCGTACCTTTTATTACCTGAAGGATTATTGTGTTTCGTTTTCCTTCTTGTGTGTGAAGGTCTCGACCGATGTTTATGTCTAGTTCGGTGAATTTCTCTAGAAGAATAAGGATTGGTTACGAGATTTGGGAGAGAACTTTGTTTTCCAATGTCTTCACCCTTTATATATTTCTTTGGTTTGAGTCCTGTTATATATTCACTATTATTTACAGTACTATAATTATCTCTATTATTATTATTATTATTATTATTATTATTATTATTATTATTATTATTATTATTATTATTATTATTATTATTATTCACTTTCTTAGAATCTCTAACACTATTGTTTTTACTATTATTACTATAAGAGCTATAATCATCACTATTTTGTATACCCGCATTATTATCAGTTTTATTTTTATTCATACTTTTTTGTAGTTTTCTCCTCCTTCTCCTTTTCCTTCTTCTATCTTTACACTTTTGTGTTTTGCACCTTCTTCTTCTTCTTCTCTTTCTTTTACATTTCTCTTCTGTGCAAACTTTGTGTCTTCTCCCATTGGATCTTTCTCGTCCAACATCAATAGGTCTTTTTGACGATTCCGAAATGGAGGAAGAAAGGTTGCCCACAGTTTCGTAAGTTGGCTGACTGGTAATCGGGAATCTTGAGGAAAATGAAGGTTTTCTAGTTCCTTTCAAGAATGTCGGTGAATATTCTGCGCAATGCTGGAGAGGGTTTGGGAGTCCAGAGAAGGATTTCCTGAGTATTTGGTTGATAAGTTTAAGAGACGTTTTAAACTCGAGGAAGAAATTTTCTTCTACCAGAGGTTTTCCTCTGATTTTTCGCGATCGCTTGACACCCTTGTCGGAGTTGATAGCAATGTACCGTCGGGAATGTACTTTGCTCTCCAGTGTCGTGTAGAAAGTCTTTTCGATTCGAACCAGAAACTCACATTCGGAACTTCGGTTACACTGAAAAATTATAAACAAATTTAGAATAAAGTAACAAGACACTAAACACTAATAAATGAAAAGTAAATAAATAAAGACCTGTTAATAAATAAGAAAATAAAAATAATAAATACATCAAAAGTATATATATTGGATAAATTAATATTTAATGTCTAAAATTCTTCAATTTCTTCAATACAATTTATTACTTCATTTTTTATAAATATATTTTTAGTTTAATTTCTGAATTCATCTTGCTTTTTTAAAAGCTCACACCAGGGCTTCGTAGCTGATATTTTTTTATTGGCTTCAACTACGGCTGCTGCTCCAACTCTGGTCCCGCAGCCCTAGTTTACATCTCAGTGGCTTTTGCTTTTAATTCAGAGAGGAAACTTGTCTAATGAACTTCTCTCTAAGGGTTGAAAAAGGGTCTTTGACCAAACAAGTCAGATTAGTTACCTTACAAACTTTACTTTAAGAACCTTTAGACATATTCTCATTGTTTGGCTAATAATCTTTCTTCTTATATTATCATCTTGAATATTTTTTAATGTAGATAGTCAAAAAAACGTAAAAGTTTCATCGAAAAATCTCATGGAAATACCAAACAGAGAACTCTAAAAGAAAGATGCCACAAAAATTTTCCAACTTAAATTCCCAAAGAGAAGTGCAAGAAAAATTCAAAGGACCAAAAACAAAGTTCCAAAGAAAATTACAAATAAAATACCCGATAAAGTCCCAAGAGTGTTGTCCCCAACGTAAAAATTCAAAATGAAAGTGCTATGAAGTTCCTATTAAATATTCAAAATTGTAAAATTCCAATTAATGATTCAAAATTGAAAAACTCTTATTAAAGATTAAATATTGTTGTATTTCCATTAAAGTTTCAAAAGTAAAACTCTCATTGTGAAATTCTCATAAAAGATCCAAAATTTTAAAATTTCCTTCAAATTTTCAAAAGTAAAATTCCATTAAAGTTTCAAAAATTAAATTTCCGTTAAAGATTTAAAATGGCAAAATTACCATTAAAGATTCGAAATTAAAATTTTTATTAAAATTTTAAAAGTAGAATTCCCATTAAAGATTCAAAATTTTAAAATTCCCATTAAAGATTTAAAACTGCAAAGTTCCCTTCAAAGTTTCAAAAGTAAAATTCCCATTAAAGTTTAAAAAATAAAATTCCTATTAAAGATTCAAAATTGTAAAATTTCCATTAAAGTTTCAAAAGTAAAATTCTCATTAGAGATTCAAAATTAAAAAATTTTAAAATTTTTTTTTTTAATTCCTATTAAAGTTTCAAAAGTAAAATTCCCATTAAAGTTTCAATAGTAAAATTTCTATTGAAGATTCTAAATTGAAAAATTCCCATTAAAGATTCAAAATTGTTGAATTCCTATTAAAGTTTCAAAAGTAAAATTATTATTAAAGACTCAAAATTGTAAATATGAAACAAAATCCCAAGAAAGCTCTATCTTAGTAGTAAAAATTCCATTAAAGTTTCAAAAATTAAATTTCCATTAAATATTAAAAATGGCAAAATTACCATAAAAGATTCGAAATTAAAATTCCTACTAAAATTTTAAAAGTAGAATTCCCATTAAAGATTCAAAATTTTAAAATTCCCATTAATGTCAGAGGAAAATTCTGAACATAAATGTTCCAAGGATATTCAGAACATAAATGTCCCAAGGGAATTCCGAACGTAAAAGTCATAAAAAAAATTCCCCTCCCACAAAAAAAAAAATAAAAAAATAAAAAAGCTAAAAAATCTGAATTCTTACAGCAAAAAAAAATCCAAGCATAATATCCCTATGAAAGTTTATTTAAAAAAATCAAAACTGAAAAGTTTAAAGAAAGTTCCAAGCGTGAAAGTCCCAGAGAAAAGACCGTATCAAATTTCAGACGTAAAAATCTCAAATAAATTTTCAAAAACAAAATTCCTGAAAAATATCCCAAGAAATTTTTTTTTTCACACACAAAATTCGCAAAGAAAGTTCTACAAAAATTTCGAACTTAAATTTCTTTTTTAAGCAATTAAAAAAATGATCAAAACCTACACCTCGCTTTACACCTCTTATTAAAAATAGTAATAAATTTTACCACAACAACAGCAACAGCAACAACAACAAAAATAACTACTACTACGACTAATAATAATAATAATAATAATAATAATAATAATAATAATAATAATAATAATAAAAATAATAATTATAAAACTACTACTACTATTTAATACAAATAATAATAATAATAATAAAAAAAAAAAAAATAAAAAAAAAAAAAAAAAAAAAAAAAAAAAAAAAAAAAAAAAAAAAAAAAAAAAAAAAATAATAATAATAATATTATTATTAATTAATAATAATAATTAATAATAATAATAATAATAATAATAATAATAATAATAATAATAATATAATGAGGCATATGAGATAATGGGCGGCATTCCAAATCACCTTAAGTAATCTATTCAAGAAATCTAAAAACTTTCTCTTGTTAATGAATGAAATTAAATATCTAATTTATGTATAATGAATTAAAATTTTATAAAACTATTTTGTATTTTTATTTTTTTTTAATTTTAATTTTAATTTTTTTTTAATTTATTTTAAAATTTTTGTTTCTAAATAATTAAAAATATTTTCAACTTTTTTTTTTTTTTTTTTTTTTTTTTTTTTTTTTTTTTTTTTTTTTTTTTTTTTTTTTTTTATTTTTTTATTTTAAATTTAAATTTTTATTTTTATTTTATTTTTTTATTTTTTTTCCACAATTATAAAATATATTTCACTATTTTCTTTTATTTTAATTTTAATTTTAATTTTTTTAAATTTTTTTTTATTTTTTAATTTTGGTTTCTTAATTGTAAAATTTATTTCATTATTTTATAAAATGTTTATATTTCTTTCTTAAATTACTTTATATATTTTTTTATTTATTTTTAAATATTTTTTCTTTATTTATTTTTAAATATTTAAAAGGATTTCATGATGATAATAATAATAATAATTATTAAAACTATTCTTCAAAACACAAATAATGTTTTTAATATTTATTATGTATAAAAACTATACATTTATTCATAAGGTTTTAAATACATTTATTCATACATTTAAAGGATAAAGGTTTTAAATACCTGAATGTATTTATTATATATGTATTTTAGTTTATATGAGTACTGATAAGTGTAAATTAGTGTAAAATACTGTATGTGTATATTTATATTTAATTTTATTGTTAGCTATATATATATATATATATATATATATATATATATATATATATATATATATATATATATATATATATATATATATATATATATATATATATATATATATATATATATATATATATATATATGATGGCATCCGCAATCCGCATCCGCATCCGCATCCACACTGGCGAAAATTAAACATCCGCATCCGCACCCGCATCCGCATCCTCACCTGGCTAAAATTTATATCCGCATCCGCATCCGCATCAGAAAAAAGGAGAAAAACATGACATGCGATCCATCACTATATATATATATATATATATATATATATATATATATATATATATATATATATATATATATATATATATATATATATATATATATATATATATATATATATATATATATATATATATATATATATATATATATATATATATATATATATATATATATATATATATATATATATATATATATATATATATATATATATATACTATATATTTCTAATATTGCTTCTAATTGAGCTTAACACTAAGAAGGCATATGGTCCTGATGGTATCCCTTCTGTGGTTCTCAAAACTTGTGATGCAGAGCTTGACCTGCTTCGGTAAACTATTTCGTCTCTGTTTCTCCATTTCGACCTTCCCTTCTTGCTGGAAAAGTGCGCTCATTCAGCCTGTGCCAAAAAAGGGGGATCCCTCTCAACTCTCTAACTACCGTCCTATTTCTTTAACCTCCGTTTTTTTCTGAAGTTTTGGAATCTATCCTTAATAGGAAGATTTGGAATCATCTTAATTCTTCTAATCTAATCTCTGATGCGAAAGTATGGCTTTTGTAAGCAACGCTCTACTGGTGATCTTCTTCCCTTCCTCTCTGACTCTTGGTCCTCCGCACTTTGGCATTTCGGTTGATCTTTTTCTCTCGCTCTGGACATATCGAAAGCTTTCGATAAAGTCTGGCACAAAGCTTTGATTTCCAAACTTCCCTCTTTCGGAATCTATCCTTCTTTCGGATTTCCTTTCTGGTCATTCTATTGCAGCTGTTTGTAGACGACCACCGTTCATCCTTTAAATTTATTAATAGTGGTGTTCCTCAAAGATCTATCCTATCCCCAATACTTTTTCTGTTTTTCATCAATGACATTCTCTCAGTTACTTCATCTCCTATCCACTCCTAGGTTGATGACTCCACCCTTCATTACTATTTTCAATTTGAAAGGCTCCCTCCCATCAGCAGTTAATAGACGCAAGGAGGGTAGCCTTGATGCAACTGATCTCTGATCTATCTCGCATTTGAAATTGGGGCAAAAAAAAAAAAAAAAAAAAAAAAAAACCATGGTCGCTTTCAGTGACTCAAAAATTCAATTCTTCCATCTCACTACTCGACACAATCTTCCACCCAATTATGATATCTTCTTCGAAAATACACAACTCAAACTTTCATCTCTCCTTAATATTTTCGTGTTTCTTTTTCTCGTGATCTTTCTTGGAAAAATCACATTACTTCTCTTTCTAAACAAGCTTCTAAGAGGGTAGGTGTTCTGAGGACCCTTCAGAATTTCTTCACACCACCCCATTTGCTTGCTCTTTATAGGAGTTGTTCGCCCCTGTATGAGTGCGTCTCACATATCTGGGAGTAGTTCCACACATACAGCTCTTATCGAAAAGGTGGAGTCTAGGTCTTTTCGTCTTATAATGGCTGAAGGAGGACATACGGAGTGAAACGTTCACAATGTATGAAATGAGTATGTGGAAACCCTTCGTATTGGTTTTAACCTTTCTATTTAGATTAGGGTTCTATAGAAAAGAAGCTCTCTCAACTTTATATATATATATATATATATATATATATATATATATATATATATATATATATATATATATATATATATATATATATATATATATATATATATATATATATATATATATATATATATATATATATATATATATAATATATATATATATATATATATATATATATATATATATATATAATATATATATATATATATATATATATATATATATATATATATATATATATATATATATATATATATATATATATATATATATATATATATGTGATGGCATAAGCATATCCGGATCAAAATTAACTCATCCGCACTTTCGAAAGTTCAACATCCGCATCCGCATCCTCATCAGCACTTAATAAAAATTCAACATCCGCATCCGCATCCCCATCCACTTCCTCAGATGAGAAAATATGGCATCCGATCCATCACTAATATATATATATATATATATATATATATATATATATATAAATATATATATATATATATATATATATATATATATATATATATATATATATATATATATATATATATATATTTTGCTTTTTATTTTCCCCTCCCACCCCCTTCTCTTGAATCTAGAGGATTAGAGAACGAATACCGACCGCTGCAATGTGTGTTAAAAGGAAGAGGCATTCTGAAATTGTCTGAGACGAAAGAATGAGGGACAGTTTATGAGAAGTTGTTCTGGAATAACTGGTTCTGGATTCAGATTTGGGTCCTCCCAACATCTGTGGCAGTTAAAGTGAGTAGGTCTTTCTTTATTGGGATGATATTCGTACTTGAGTCGAGAGACGTTTTATATCGTACTATCAGCGATGTATGGATAACCGTTAGATGTGAAATATTTATAGAAGTGTAGAAATATGTTGTCGAAGATAATATAATAGTATCTAGATAGGTAAATAAAAACAGATAGATAAAAACAAATTTCGTAATGGCGGATGTTGCCGTAAATATTGTTTCTTCATGAAAGCCTTCATCTATTCTAAAGTATATCAAGGTGTCCAATTTTAATCAGTAGAGAAGCATATTTTTTAACTGTTTGCATTTACACACATTATTTTCATATATCAAATGGGAGCAATCTTTAGACGCAAACCTGTTACGTGATTGATGAGTTTAAAATAAGTTGAAATGAGTACTTTATTTTTAAGGGTTTGATTTGGAGTTATTACTACTGTTCCGAGGATGTTTA
>SEYY01023557.1:50000-67500 GCA_009176605.1 Armadillidium nasatum
AGTGACGCAACAATTCGACGGGCAGAAAGAGATTGAAGAGAGTTAGTAAGAGCAGGAGAGTTGATGAGACGAAATGCCCTAGACTCCACCTTCTCTAGGAGAGCTGTGTGTGTGGAACCACCCCAAATGTGCGAAGCATACTCCATACAGGGGCGAACAACACCCCTATACAGAGCAAGCAACTGGGGTGGCGTGAAGTAATTCTGAAGCGCCTCAGAACACCCAACCTCTTACGAAGCTTGTTTAGAAAGAGAAGTAATGTGATCTTTCCAAGAAAGATCACGAGAAAAAAAACACCAAGAATATTAAGAACAGATGAAGGCTTGAGTTGTGTGTTTTCGAAGAAGATATCATAGTTGTGTGGAAGATTGTGTCGAGTGGAGAGATGGAGGAATTGAGTTTTTGAGGCATTGAAAACAACCATGTTTTCTCTGCCCCAATTTGAAATACGGCTAAGTCAAAAAGATCATGAGGGTCATCAGCATAGGAGTGGATAGGAGATGAGGTAATAGAGAGAAGGTCATTAATGAAAAGTAGAAAAAGTGTTGGGAATAGGACAGAACCCTGAGGAACACCACTATTAATAGATTTAAAGGAAGAACGGTGGCCGTCTACAACAGCTGCTATAGAACGACCGGAAAGGAAATTAGTGAGAAGATCACAGAGAGAAGGATAGATACCGAAAGAGGGAAGTTTAGAAATCAAAGCTTTGTGCCAGACTCTATCGAAGGCTTTCGATATGTCTAGCGCCACAGCAAAAGATTCACCGAAATGCCGAAGAGCGGAGGACCAAGAGTCAGAGAGAAGGGAAAGAAGATCACCAGTAGAGCGTTTCTTACGAAAGCCATACTGGCGATCAGAGATAAGATTAGAAGAATTGAGATGTTTCCAAATCTTCCTGTTAAGGATAGATTCGAAAACTTTAGAGAGAACGGAGGTCAAAGAAATAGGACGGTAGTTGGAGGGTTGAGAGGGGTCCCCTTCTTCGGCACAGGCTGAATGAGCGCACGTTTCCAGCAAGAAGGGAAGGTTGAAGTAGAGAGGCAAAGACGAAATAGTTTACCGAGGCAGGGTGCAAGCTCGGAAGCACAAGTTTTGAGAACCACAGGAGGAATACCATCGGGACCGTACGCCTTCTTAGTATTAAGCTCAGAGAGAGCAGAAATGACATCTTTAGAAGAAATTCTAATTTTAGGCATAATTGAGTTAGAGGGGTTGAAGGATGAGGAATAGCTCCGGAATCGTCTAAGGTTGAATTAGAGGCAAAAGTTTGAGCAAAGAGTTCAGATATTAAAGGAGGGAAAGAGGAAGAAGCAAAGTTAGAGTTGACATTTTTTGCAAAATGCCAGAAAGAACGTGAAGAAGAGGAACCAGAAAGATTTTTGCATTTTCTACGGAGAAATGAGTTTTTAGTGTTACGAAGGATAGATTTTGCACGATTCCGGGATGAAATATAAGTAGCGTGAGTTTCTGGAGTTTGAAGACGACGGTAATCCCTGAAAGCAACATCCCTGCGGCGGATAGCGCGAGAACAAGCAGAGTTAAACCAAGGTTTGTTAGGTTTAGTAGAAGGGAAAGAATATGGAATGTACGCCTCCATGCCAGAGAGAATCACCTCGGTAATGCGTTCTGCACACTCAGAGGGACCCCTCCCACGGAAGCAATAATCATTCCATGGGAAATCGAAAAAGTACGACCGCAAGTCCGACCAGCTTGCGTCACCAAAGTGAAACAAACGTTTCCTTTCAATAGAAGGGGGTCTTTCCTGCGGAAGACTTGAAGAGATAGAAGAGGATACAGAGATAAGAAGGTGATCGGAGGAACCCAGAGGAGGAAAGAGTTTAACAGTATAAGGAGAAGGATTAGAAGTTAGGAAAAGGTCTAGAATGTTGGGTTCATCTCCAAGACGATCAGGGATACGAGTAGGGAGCTGCACCAACTGCTCAAGGTCGTTTTGGATAGCGAAATGGAAGGCACGTTCACCAGCTGTATCATGAGAACTAGATGAAAGCCATTGGCGGTGGTGAACATTGAAATCACCTAATATGATGATTTCAGAGAAAGGAGAAGAAGAGAGAATGTGCTCTATTTTGGAGTTTAAATAGTCGAAGAATTTTGGATAGTCAGTAGAATTAGGAGATAAATAAACAGAACAAATGAATTTAGTTGTAGAATGGCAAGAGAGCCTAAGCCATAAGGTGGAAAATTCGGAAGACTCCAAATTAGAGACACGAGAACAAACGACATCGTTGCGCACGTATGCACAACAACCGCCTTTGGCTGAAAATTGAGGATAGAGACAGTAGGAGGAAACAGAATAGGGTTTGCTATCAGAACGCTCAAACATCTGAGTTTCGGTCAAGAATAAGAGCTGAGGTCTAGAAGAAGAGAAATGATGTTCAACAAAGTGGAAATTAGAGTGCAGACCGCGAATGTTGCAGAAATTAATGAAAAAAATAGACCGTGCATCAGGACAAGCCGGCAGGTGTGTCTTGGTGGCACCAACCCCATCACCGGAGGCCACCAACTCCCAAGTGGTGATGGGGGAAGGGGTGGATGAGGGGCTATGTTTTGGAAGCCGCCCCCCGTGGCTTCTCCGAGGCAACTTCTTTTGAGGCCATCATTTAGTTTTTTAATTTTTTTTTAAAGGGTGTCTGTATTAATGTTGTGTGTGTACGAAGGAGAGTTTACTCCGATTTAGTAGAAGGTGAGCGCGAAATGGAATGAACCATTGGGCACCGGGATGAGATGGGAAGTACCCTTAGCATCCCATATACCCAATGGGGGTAATCTCATCGCCTCGGGAGCGCTACTTCCCTCCCCCGTATATATATATATATATATATATATATATATATATATATATATATATATATATATATATATATATATATATATATATATATATATATATATATATATATATATATATATATATATATATATATATATATATATATATATGAGGGAGAAGTAAAAAAATTATCCGCAGCTCCGTCATAACTTTCGTGAGGTTGACCGCACTACGTTGAGCGTTCTCACCGTAAGGTGATACTCATGAGATAAAGTGAATCAGATTTGACTCTGATCGTTAATGTGTTCTCCTTTGTGTTCCAGCGTAACATGGCACTACGTTAGCAGTGTGACCAAGATAAGATAAGACAAGATAAGATAAGATAATAAGATAAGATAAGATACCAAGATAAGATACCATGATAAGATAAGATACCAAGATAAGATAAGACAAGACTAATGTATGCAGAGAACACGTCACCTCATCGATAGTAATTTGTCTGTTAGTTAGATGAATTTTTCCAGCTTATTCAATCTTTTCTCGTCAGTTGTAGAAGTTTGGTGGGCTACCCGCTCCTTCGTTCTTGAAGCTTGTACGGCCATATTTGAACTTCTCCTATACACCTTCGTGGTAAAAAAAACTGCCCCCGTATTTCGCTGAGAGTCCACGATGAATTTCACCTCCTGACACTCTTTCAGAACACAGAAATCGTATCACTGATCTCGGTTCTTTCCTTGATGCACGTTGTTAATAACGCGGCCATGTTTACGTTCTAATACCAACGAGTACATAGGAATGATCAGTCAAATCAGTCAAATATTATTTTTATAAATACGAGTATATATATATATATATATATATATATATATATATATATATATATATATATATATATATATATATATATATATATATATATATATATATATATATATATATATATATATATATATATATATGATTAAAATAGTAAAAAGAAATAATATAATAATAATAATAATAATAATAATAATAATAATAATAATAATAATAATAATAATAATATAATATAATAATAATAATAAATTTTTGGTGTGTTCGATTACTTAGTACAGATCACTTGATCAGATTATATATTTAACAGGCTATAAATTTGTCCAAATAAAGCCATTATCGATATTAAAGTCTTCCTTTCCTCACAATATTGTTTATGCTTCAATTTTTCTATTTAATCGGATTTAATCTTCTAAAGATCTCCTATGAACTCTTTCTAATCTTTCAATAGTAATATTTAACTCCTTTTTGACTACTTTTAGTTACTAATTTAACTCCTTTTTGACTACTTTTAGTTACTAATTTATCTATTTTTTTTTTATATTTTTTTAATTTTTTTTATTAATGATTTCTTAATATATCGTATGAATTCCTCTTTATCTATTAATCGTTATCTAATTCTTATTTATCTCTATTTGACTACTAATTTATATTCTTTCTTAACTTTTTCTTCACTTTCTATTAAAAAGATTTTAAGTCTTATGTAAATTATAATTACTTTTTGAAATAAATTAATTCGGTAATTTCTAAAACTTTTAATCATCTCCTTTTTAAATGACCTTTAATCCTCTTTCTCTGACTCTCCCCTTCTCTCTCATGATCTCCCTGAACCTTCCTCTCTCATCCTCTCTCTGAATCTTCCTCTCCCTGACTCTCCCCTTCTCTGTCATCCTCTCCCTGAACTTCCTCTCTCTGACTCTCACATTCTATCTCATGATCTCCCTGAACCTTCCTCTCTCTGACTCTCCTCTTCTCTCTCATCCTCTCACTAAACTTTCCTCTCCCTGACTCTTCCCTTCTCTCTCATCCTCTCCCTGAATCTTCTTCTCTCAGACTCTCCCATTCTATCTCATGATCTCCCTGAACCTTCCTCTCTCTGAATCTTCCCTTCTCTCGATCTTCTTCTCCCAGATATCTTCCTCTCTCTGACCTTTTAACCTTATTATTTCGTTTACTATTCATTAACTTGTAATTTTTCTTCTTCAGAAGTTTAATATTTTCCATTTAAACTGTTAAATCTTATTTATATCATGTACTGCTATTCTTTAACTACACCTATATTATATATATATATATATATATATATATATATATATATATATATATATATATATATATATATATATATATATATATATATATATATATATATATATATATATATATATATATATATATATATATATATATATATATATATATATATATATATATATATATATATATATCAGTGGCGGCGCTAAGGTCGTAGAGGCCCTTCTGCAAGATCTTCCATGGGGACCATGAGGTCAATATAAGTTAGGCTACTAAATATAATAATATTCTCATGATATTGATCAACTTTAGTGCTAATATTAAACTTTAAAAAATTATTTCAAGCCGAAGTCACAGAATAAATATTTCTAAACTTGAACGAAAGTTTTTTATTGCAAATAAATTGTTAGTTGATATATATATATATATATATATATATATATATATATATATATATATATATATATATATATATATATATATATATATATATATATATATATATATATATATATATATATATATATATATATTGTTGTTAAATTTCACTCCAACGTATATTTTCGTATAAAAAATTTCCCAAAAGAATCATTTCCAAAATTTTGTTGCTCCTCCGGCATCTTATTATTAAATATATTTTCTTGTACTAAATATAACCAAATATAACCAGGTCTATAATTATAATGCTTCTCTTTTGATATATTTTACATTTGTCAATTTTATACCCTATTAGAAGGTATTAAAAAAAAAGATTGTTTTCAATGCCTCAAAAATTCAATTCCTTCATTAGTGTAATTGATACATTTTTTTTACTAAACTATAGCTCAAATTTTTATATTTTTGGGATTTCTGTGGCGTGAAACCCATGAAAACGCTTTAGGCAGATATTGTAACTGCTTTTGCCGAGAATAAACCTTATTCTATTAAAATTTAGCCTACAAATTAATAAAAAATTAATAAAGAACTCACCATTTAAAATATTCTGTAAATGTAAAGTAACGGGATTTATTTGATTTTCAAAGTAAATTAACTTGGATGTGTGGCTCTTTTGTATAAGCGCATAAGTAAATTTTTATAAGTAGTTAATGAGGTAACTTTTCAGCCAAGTAGAAACATAGACTCAAACCCCACAAGCAAGAACTCTCAAAACTCTGATCCAAAACCCAAGGCCTAGATTAAACAGTAAGTCACGTCAATCATACAATTCAAGTTAATAAACTAACCCAACCCAAGCCATCAAATGTCAATTTAATTCAAAAAGTAAATAATAGTTATAAGGGTTGAGTATGTCAAGTTAGGCCCTAAATTCTTTCACAAAGCTCTATAAAAACTCTTACCCTAGGTTAAAAAGAATATATAACTACAATTTGGCTATATAAGTAGTAAATAGTTAATACATTACGTTCTGGAAGATTTCTTAAGTTAATGTGGGCGATTTTTTATAACACAATTACATTTTTAACTTTGTTAACAACGAGGTTCTAGCCCAAGGTGCAAGTAAGTCACGGCATAGCTTTTTTAAGCGCATGAAGCTCGTCATAAACATGTAAATGTTGTTGTTGTTCTATAAAGTTAAGGGCGTATTTGATACTTTAAAAGTCATTTAATTAAATATAAAATATAAGGATTCTCAATAATATATAGCACTTGATATTTGTTAATTTTTCATTCTTTCAAGCAACTGTGTGATTTTCCTAGCTTTTAGGAAGCTAGAAGAGCTGAAGCGAAATTAAAATTTACTGTTAGAGATTAAGAACTTTGAGGCTCCTTCGGTAGTAACTTCCAAGAGATTTGGAACTCTGAGGTTATTCAGAATTTATTTCGCTGTTTCAGGGGAGTGTTGAGACTTTTAACTAGCATTTAAGAACTATTACCTGTTTTTTAATTTCTTATTTTCCTGAATTTTTTCGCATTATTCTAATTCTAATTCTAATTCTGTAATGAATTCCTTGGATGGAGTTATTATTTGGGTGGTACCCCCTGCTGCGGTCCCTTGTAATCCTTTATTTGAATTGTGATGAATAAGATGCTCATAAGGATTAAAAGAAAAAATAATTTAGTTTTCAAATTTAGTATAGAAATTATCATTTAATCTTTTTTTTTTAATTTTCGTAATATTTTAAAACTCCTTTTCTCAAATTTATCATTATGTTTTCTCTACTTTTTAACATTTGAAAAACTCCTTTATAAAATTTATATGTGCAATTTAATCTTATCTTTTTAACATCATTTATAAGACTTCTTTCTCAATTTTATGTTATTTAATCTTCACTTTTTAACATCTTTTGCAAAAATCCTTTCTCAAATTTAAGTGTTATTTAATCTTCACATTTTGACATCATTTATAAGACTCTTTTCTCAAATTTATGTTATTTAATTTTCACTTTTAACTTCAGAAATAAAACTCCTTTCTCAAATTTATGTTATTTAATCTTCACTTTATAACATCATTTGCCAAAATATTTTCTCAAATTTATGTGCAATTTAATTTTCCCTTTTTAACATCATTTATAAACTCCTATCTCAAATTTATGAATTTAATCTTCACTTTTCAACATCATTTATAAGACTTTTCTCAAATTTATGCGTTATTTAATATTCACTATTTAACATCGTTTATAAGACTCCATTCTCAAATTTATAATTTAATCTTCACTCTTTAACATCAATTATAAAACATTTCCCATAAATTTATTCATTATTTTCTCTTAATTTTAAATCTCATTAACTTGCTCTTCATCTTCTATATATGCCCAGTTATTAACGATCTTCTCTTGTTCTTCACCTATTTATAATTTTCTTCTTCTTCTTCTTCTTCTTCTTCTTCTTCTTCTTCTTCTTCTTCTTCTTCTTCTTCTTTTCTTTTTTTTTTTTTTTTTTTTTTTTTTTTTTATTTTTTTTTATTTATTATTTATTAATATATTTATTTGTATAAGATATATATATATATATATATATATATATATATATATATATATATATATATATATATATATATATATATATATATATATATATATATATATATATATATATATATATATATATATATATATATATATATATATATATATATATATATATATATATATATATATATATATATATATATATATATATATATATATATATATATATATATATATATATATATATATATATATATATATATATATATATATATATATATATATATATATATATATATATATATATATATATATATATATATATATATATATATATATATATATATATATATATATATATATATATATATATATATATATATATATATATATATATATATATATATATATATATATATATATATATATATATATATATATATATATATATATATATATATATATATATATATATATATATATATATATATATATATATATATATATATAATATATATATATATATATATATATATATATATATATATATATTATATATATATATATATATATATATATATATATATATATATATATATATATATATATATATATATATATATATATATATATATATATATATATATATATATATATATATATATATATATATATATATATATATATATATATATATATATATATATATATATATATATATATATATATATATATATATATATATATATATATATATATATATATATATATATATATATATATATATATATATATATATATATATATATATATATATATATATATATATATATATATATATATATATATATATATATATATATATATATATATATATATATATATATATATATATATATATATATATATATATATATATATATATATATATATATATATATATATATATATATATATATATATATATATATATATATATACGTTTTTTTAATTTTTCTATGTCTTTATTTTTAAAAATCTTTATTTCCGCTTATTATTATTATTATTATATTATATTATTATTATTATTATTATTATTATTATTATTATTATTATTATTATTATTATTATATTATTATTTTATTATTATTATTTATTTTTTTTATTTATTTATATATCACTTGTGAGATACTTGAAAACTCTTCTAATAATATATTATTAGTTTATTTATTTATTTATATTTATTTACTTACTTATTAATTTATTTATTTTTCTATTTATTTATTTAATTATAATTTTACAGTTCAAGTTTTATTAGGTTAGATTTACTTTTAATCAGAAAAAATTAAATGTAAATCTAAAACATTTAAATATATATATATATATATATATATATATATATATATATATATATATATATATATATATATATATATATATATATATATATATATATATATATATATATATATATATATATATATATATATATATATATATATATATATATATATATATATATATATATATATATATATATATATATATATATATATATATATATATATATATATATATATATATATATATATATATATATATATATATATATATATATATATATATATATATATATATATATATATATATATATATATATATATATATATATATATATATATATATATATATATATATATATATATATATATATATATATATATATATATATATATATATATATATATATATATATATATATATATATATATATATATATATATATATATATATATATATATATATATATATATATATATATATATATATATATATATATATATATATATATATATATATATATATATATATATATATATATATATATATATATATCACTATATCATAATATTTTAATATATATTTATCTTTTTAATTAAAAAACTCACAATACAAGAACTATTTCACCATTGATCTTGTGATGTGTATGTGTGGGTTTGTGTGTGTGTGTGTATGTGTGTGTATGTGTAAAGTATTCCCTTAAAATGTGATTAACACTTTTAAATTCAATGCGTTATTTAATGCGTTAAGAACACCTTAGTGAAGATCGACGAAATTAACGCTTTAAAAACGCGTAAAACATTTTTAAGGAATGTAATAAAAAGAGAGTAAAAAATTAATCGTTTTTAACTAAAAAAAAGTTTCAAAAAAGTTACAAAAATTGATATAAAGAAATAACATTATTTTATATATATATATATATATATATATATATATATATATATATATATATATATATATATATATATATATATATATATATATATATATATATATCTTATTTATATATATAATATATTATATATATATTATATTTATATATATATATATATATATATATATATATATATATATATATATATATATATATATATATATATATATATATATATATATATATATATATATATATATATATATATATATAATATATATATATATATATATATATATATATATATATATATATATATATATATATATATATATATATATATATATATATATATATATATATATATATATATATATATATATATATATATATATATATATATATATATATATATATATATATATATATATATATATATATATATATATATATCAAAAAAATATTAGACTGAAAAGCAGATTTTTCCTTATCTTAAAAATTTCCAAAATTTTTAAAGTTAACTGAAAATTTAAAAAAATTTAAAAAAAAAAAAAAAAAAAAAAAAAAAAAAAAAATATTATATATATATATATATATATATATATATATATATATATATATATATATATATATATATATATATATATATATATATATATATATATATATATATATATATATATATATATATATATATATATATATATATATATATATATATATATATATATATATATATATATATATATATATATATATATATATATATATATATATATATCGTGGGTGTACTAGCAAAATTGACCAAGTCAAAAAACCTCGTTTGTGTTAAATTACAATTTAAAGTTCTAAGTAGTACGGAAAAAAAAATAAAAAAAATAAGAAAGAAAAAATGTTTTAATATGAAGGAAATATTAAATTCTGATTTTTCGTACTGCTTAGAACTTTAAATTTTGGTTTAAAACAAACTTGGTTTTTTGACTTAGTCAAATTTGCCAGTACACCCACGATATATATATATATATATATATATATATATATATATATATATATATATATATATATATATATATATATATATATATATATATATATATATATATATATATATATATATATATATATATATATATATATATATATATATATATATATATATATATATATATATATATATATATATATATATATATATATATATATATATATATATATATATATATATATATATATATATATATATATATATATATATATATATATATATATATATATATATATATATATATATATATATATATATATATATATATATATATATATATATATATATATATATATATATATATATAGTATATATAATATATTATATATGTGTGTTTGTGTTTTTTTTTTTTGTGTTTGTGTTTGTGTGTGTGTGTGTGTGTTTATGTGTGCATATGAGCTTGTGTATAATAAACTTTAAAAACAAGCTGCTAACAAGTTAATTTTACACCTGCTGTTTTTAAAGCTTTTTTGAGTAGAATGAATAATTTTTAGATTAAAATTTTAAGTCTTTAAAATTTCTCAAAAAGAACTCGAGAAAATAATTTGCATTTGAACTAACGGTAAAAAGTCTGCTCTTGGAGAACCAAATCAGAATAGTGATTATTATTATTATTATTATTATTATTATTATTATTATTATTATTATTATTATTATTATTATTATTATTATTATTATTATTATTATTATTATTATTATTATTATTATTATTATTATATTATTATAATTATTATTATTATTATTATTATTATTATTATTATTATTATTATTATTATTATTATTATTATTATTATTATTATTATTATTATTATTATTATTATTATTATTATTATTATATTTTTATTATTATATTATTATTTATTATTATTATTATTATTAAATTATTATTATTGGTCGTAGTTGTAGTTTTGTTATTATTATTATTATAATTTGTGTCATTAGCCTATATTATTACTATTGCTATTTTATTTTTATTATTAGTATTATTACTATTATCGTTATCATTATTTTTAATAGTAGTAGTATTCTTCTTCTTCTTCTTCTTCTTCTTATTATTATTATTATTATTATTATTATTATTATTATTATTATTATTATTATTATTATTATTATTATTATTATTATTATTATTATTATTATTATTATTATTATTATTATTATTATTATTATTATTATTATTATTATTATTATTATTATTATTATTATTATTATTATTATTATTATTATTATTATTATTATTATTATTATTATTATTATTATTATTATTAATTACATTAGTACGTGTGGTTAAATTTAGATATGAGAGTACAAAATCAAGGTATATAATTTTTAGTTCACTGAAAAAAGGTCTTTTACTAAAAGATTTTTAAATAATTTGGTTCACAATTTAGTAGTTTAGTATTTTTTAGAATTAATTCCAAGTACGTAATATTCTTCTTTTATTTTCACTTTATTTTATAACTTAAATAAGAAATGCCTATATAATAATATTAATTCTATAATTTTAATCAGAAAGGCCTGCTTATACTATTAATTCTATAAATTTAAAAAGAAAGGCCTATTATACTATTAATTCTATAAATTTAATCAGAAAGGCCTATTATACTATTAATTCTATAAATTTAATAAGAAAGGCCTATTATACTATTAATTCCATAATTTTAATAAGAAAAGTCTATTATACTATTGATTCTATAAATTTAATTCTAAAGGCCTATTGATACCATAAGTTCTATAAATTTAAAAAGAAAGACCTATTATACTACTAATTCTATAAATTTAATTCTAAAGGCCTATAGATAAAATAAATTCTATAAAATTTCTTTTACTCTCAAAATTGTAACTACAGTCCAACTCGAGGGTCATTGAGAAGATATGTTTTACTACAGTTATATCTAAATATATTATCTGAAAATAAAAATAAAATTTCATCTCATTCATAATTATTGTGAAACCTGAATTAAAATTACCATTTGGTTCAGTAAGTATACAATTTTATTTTTAAAAAAAATAATAAAATAAAATAAAATAAAAAAAAGAAAAAGGAAAAAGGAAGAGGAGAATATTTTTAGCAAAATTTTTGTTTTTCTTTTTCCATACTTTTTTCCCAATTGTTCTTATTAAAAAAGACAATTAATGAATTCTCTTAAAATCGGAAATTTCATTAACTTCCTATTTGAGAGGAGACTGGAGTTGTTTATCTTAAAAAAAAAAAAGATTATATTTACTGCATACCTTATTTTATAACCAACCAAATACCAAATAATAATAATAATAATAATAATAATAATAATAATAATAATAATAATAATAATAATAATAATAATAATAATAATAACTAATAATAATAATAATCTACTACTACTACTACTACTACTACTACTACTACTAATAATAATAATAATAATAATAATAATAATAATAATAATAATAATAATAATAATAATAATAATAATAATAATAATAATAATAATAATAATAATAACCAAATGGGTTAAAGCAATGGTTGTCAACCTTAATGTGTTTCAAGCGACAAATTTTATTGTGTTTTAGCATCGTATCTTCAAATTTACAAAAGGAATATTCACTTCATGAGAATTTTCACAATCGTTACACATTGGGGGTGAATTGCCTCTGCCGTGGCGTAACGGTAGAGTTGTTGACTCACGTTCTTGAAGGCACTGTTTTCATCCCCTTAGGAAGATATTTCCTAGAGAGTTTCCTTCCTTGAAAAGGGCAATGCCCGTGAAGGGTTAACTTTTTATTTAAAAAAAATAAAATATTAATAATAAAATGTTTTTAATTTAATTAAATATTAAGATATTAAAACTACAATGTCAGCGTAAGATATTTAAGTCAATTTGTCTGTTGTTCCACGTCACATGCATATCTTTTGTTCCAAGTCACATGTATATCTTTTATCCCACGTCACATGTATATCTTTATCCCGTGTCACATGCATTTTTTTGTCCCACGTCGTATGTATATCTTTTGTCCTAAGTCACAAGTATATCTTTTGTCCCACGTTACATGCATATCTTTTATCCCGTGTCACATGCATTTCTTTTGTTCCACGTCACACGTACATCTTTTATTCCTGTGTCACATGCATTTCTTTTGTACCACGTCGCATGTATATCCATTGTCCAACATCACGTGTATTTCTTTTGTTCCACGTCACATGTATATCTTTCGTAATACGCCACATGAATGTCTTCTGTTCCACTTTACATGTATCACTTTTGTCTCACGCCACATGTGTATATTTTGACCCACGTCAAATGTATATTTTTGTCACATGCATATATTTTGTACCACGTCACATGCATATCTTTCATTACACGTCACATGTATATCTTTTGTCTCATGTTACATGTATATCTTATGTCCAACGTCACATGTATATTTTCTGTCTCACGTCACATGTATATCTTTTATCCCAAGTCACAATGAATATATTTTGTACCTCGTCACATGTATATCTTCTGTCCCACGTTAATGTATTACTTTTGCTTCACGTCACATGTATATTTTTTGTCCCACGTCACATACATATCTTTTGTTCCACGTCACATGTATATCTTGTGTCCCAAGTTATATGCATTACTTTTGTCCCACGTCACATGTATATCTTTTGTCCTACGTCACATGTATATAATTATTTTGTTCCAAGTCACATATTTGCTTCAACTGGGAAGAAATAAAAACAATTAATATTGAATTGATTGGATTCGGAATTTGGTATATATATATATATATATATATATATATATATATATATATATATATATATATATATATATATATATATATATATATATATATATATATATATATATATATATATATATATATATATATATATATATATATATATATATATATATATATATATATATATATATATATATATATATATATATATATATATATATATATATATATATATATATATATATATATATATATATATATATATATATATATATATATATATATATATATATCAGTGCTTCTTTTGCTGTCGAGCTGGACATATCGAAAGCCTTCGATAGAGTGGAGTCTCTTTCGGAAGGAATATTTCCTTTTCTCTGATTTTCTTTCCGGTCGTTCTATAGCTGCTGTTAAAGACGCCCACTGTTCATCCTTTAAATTTATTAATAGTGGTGTTCCTCAGGGTTCTGTCCTAAGTACTAAGGATAGCGCTTTCGGGGGTCCGTGAACCAACAAAGAAAATGTCAGAAGAAGGTCCCTGAGAATGCAGGATTGCACGCAAATGCTGAAAAGACCGTTAGGGACAGGTTGCCAGATTTTTCGAAAAGTAGCTATATCTGGCACCCCCGAAAGAGCTATCCTTACTACTGTCCTATTCCCAACACTTTTTCTACTTTTCATTAATGACCTTCTCTCTATTATTTCATTACCCATTAAGAAGACTAGAATGATCACCTTTGAGCAATTAACCTCTGATCTTTCCCGTATTTCAAATTGGGGCTGAAAAAAACATGGTTGTTTTCAGTGCCTCAAAAACTCAATTCCTATATTTCTCTACTCGACACAATCTTCCACACAACTATAACTCAAACTTTCTTCTGTCCTTAATATTCTCGTGTTTTTTTTTATCTCGTGATCTTTCTTGGAAGGATCACATTACTTCTCTTTTTCTAGACCAGCTTCTAAGAGGTTGGGTGCTCTGAGGCGCCTTCGTAATTTCTTCTCTTCTCGCCATCCCAGTCCCTTGCAGTTTATAGAGATGCTGTTCTCCCCTGTATGGAGTACACCTCACACATGGGGTAGTTCTACTCACACAGCTTTCCTTGTAAAGGTGGAGTCTAGGGCCTTTCGTCTTATCAACTCTCCCACTCTCACTTCTTAGCTCCAGTTTCTTTCTGCTCGTCGAATTGTTGTGTTACTCTATCTATACTATCGCTATTACAATGGACACTGTTCTTCTGAACTCTCCAGTCGCATACTTTCTCCATTGAGAAGGGCTCATGCGACACACCTTTCTACACAATCTCATCCTTTCTATGTAAAACTCTCTGACCCCAGACTTAACCGCTGTGCTCAATCTTACATGTACTCTACTGGTAAAGTCTGGAACACACTCCCTTTATGTAATTTCTCAACTTGCTTTGACTTGCACACTTTCAAGCGCCGTGTATCGGGACATGTCGGCGCTTAACGACAGTTCCAGTATTTTCCCAACTCTGGTTGAAGTTAGAAGGGACCTAGCCTTTGCCCACCAGAGGTGAAATATATATATATATATATATATATATATATATATATATATATATATATATATATATATATATATATATATATATATATATATATATATATATATATATATATATATATTACCTCTGGTGGGAAAGGCCAGAGGACTACTAATTTCCACTAGAGTTGGGGAAATACCGGAAATCTGGTTCAATTAAGGGCCGACATATCCCGATACACGGTGTTCGAAGATGCATAAGTCAAAATATAGAGAAAGTGACGCAACAATTCGACAGGCAGAAGGAGACTAGAGATAATTAATGAATACAGAAGAGTTGTTAATACGGAAAGTCCTTTTCTCTCCATAGGGGAGCTTTTTGAGTGGAATCACTATATAGATTTGTGAGGCGTGCTCCATACAGGGAGCAACACACCTATAAAGATCAAGAAACTGGGTGGCGAGAAGAGATTACGAGGGTACAGTAAAACACCCAACCTCTTAGAAGATTGTTTGGGAAGAAAATTAATGTGATCCTTCCAAGAAAAAACACGAGAAAAAAAAAAACAAAGATATTATGGAAAAAAGGTTTGCGTTTTGTGTTTTCGAAAATTATGCATAGTTGTGAGGATGGTTGTATCGAGTAGAGAGATGGAGGAATTGAGTTTTGAGGCATTTTAAGCTACAATGTTTTCTCTATCTCAGTTTGAAATATGAGAAAGATCAGAGGTTAATTGTTCCAAGGCTACCCTATTTGCATTAATTAACTGAAGTTGGGAGGGACATCTTTCAGACTGAAATAAGTAATGGAGGGTAGAGTTATCGGCATAGGAGAGGATAAGTGGTGAAGTAATAGAGAGGTCATTAATGAAATGTATAAAATGTCTTGGGGATAAGACAGATCCTTGAGAAAACAAACCTATAGATAGATTTAAAGGATGAACGGTGGCCGTCTACAAAGTTGCTATAGAACGACCAGAAAGGAAATCAAAGAGAAGAATACATGCCGAAAGAGGGTCAGAAATCCAAGCTTTGTGCCAAATTCTATCGAAAGCTTTCGATATGTCCAGCGCGACAGTAAAAGATTCACCGAAACACAGAAGAGTGGAGGACCAAAAGTCAAAGAGAAGGGAAAGAAGGTCACCAGTAGAGCATTTTTTTAACAAGTCATACTGGCGACCTAAAATAAGATTAGAAGAATTGAAATGTTTCCAAATCTTACTGTTAAGGATAGATTCGAAACCTTTAAAAAGAATGGAGGTTTAAAAAA
>SEYY01023557.1:85000-90000 GCA_009176605.1 Armadillidium nasatum
AAAGAAAGAAAGAGAGAGAGAGAGAGAGAGAGAGAGAGAGAGAGAGAGAGAGAGAGAGAGAGAGAGAGAGAGAGAGAGAAAGAAAGAAAGAAAGAAAGAGAGAGAGTAATAAAATCGTTTTTTTATCACATTCGTTGTAATACTAGATCTGAGATATGAAACAAAATACTGACAACTGTTTTCAGATTCTTAGCGATTTTCTTCTTGAAAATGCGAAGTAGTTTTCAAAGTTAAAATTCCTTAGTGATATTAAACAAAAATCTCAATATCTTTTCATCAACCTCTGAAAAACATTATCGGAAGCGAATTATAAAAGCCAACCACTAACTTTTTTTTGCAAAAATATTTTTTTTAACACTAAAATCCTTTCTAAAGTTCATGAAATTTTAGTATGTTGTAACTTAGATAGAGAGCCTTCTAAAAAGGTATGGTATGCAAAAATCAGATGGTGGCCATGTGGTAAGGTAAATCCTGACTAAATAAAATGAAATATTGTTTACATTCAATACAAAAGTTCACTTACGTTATAAAACGTAATAAGCACATTAAAAAAATTAAGAAATAAAAAAAATAAAATAACTGTAATAATATGCCATTACCGTGGGGTAACGGTAGAGTGATTGACTCACGTGCTTGAAGGCACTCGTTCGATCCCTCAATCGGGTCTTAGGTAAAAACTACTAAGAAAATTTCACTCATCGAATTGTACAATGTCAGTGGTGTGCAACCGTTTAAATATAAACAAATTAATGAGTCCACTAATATATATATATATATATATATATATATATATATATATATATATATATATATATATATATATATATATATATATATATATATATATATATATATATATATATATATATATATATATATATATAAATTTGCTCTGTTTATTTATCTCCTAATCTACCGACTATCCTAAATTCTTCGGCAATTTAAACTCCAAAATAGAGCACATTCTCTCTTCTCCTTTCTCTGAAATCATTATATTAGGTGATTTCAATGTTCACCACCGCCAATGGCTTTCTTCTAGTTCTCATGATACAGCTGGTGAACGTGCCTTCCATTTTGCTATTCAAAACGACCTTGAGCAGTTGGTGCAGCTCCCTACTCGTATCCCTAATCGCCTTGGTGATGAACCCAACATACTTGATCTTTTCCTTACTTCTTATCCTTCTCCTTATACTGTTAAACTCTTTCCTCCTCTGGATTTCTCCGATTACCTTCTTATCTCTGTATCCTCTCTTCTATCTCTTCAAGTCTTCCGCAGGAAAGACCCTCTTCTATTGAAAGGAAACGTTGGAGGCATTTCAGTGCCGCAAGCTGGTTAGACTTGTTGTAGTACTTCTTTGATTTCCATCCCGTGGGAGAAGTCCCTCGGAGTGTGCAGAACGCATTACTGAGGTGATTCTCTCTGGCAAGGAGATGTCCCTTCTACTAAATCTAACACACCTTGGTCCAACTCTGCTTGTTCTCGCGCTATCAAAGCAAGGATGTTGCCTTCAAGGATTTCCATCGTCTTCAAACTCTAGAAGCTCACGCAACTTATATTTCATACCGGAATAGTGCAAAATCTATCCTTCGTAACACTAAAAACGACCACCGTTCTTCTTTTAAATCTATTAATAGTTGTGGTATTCCTCAGGGTTCTGTCCTATCCCCAACACTTTTTCTGCTTTTCATTAATGACCTTCTCTCTATTACCTCATCTCCTATTCACTCCTATGCTGATGACTTCACCCTTCATTCTCCTTCCAGTATGAAAGACGTCCCTCCCAACAGCAGTTGATAGACTCAAGAAGGGTAGCCTAGGAGTACCTAACCTCTGATTTTTCACGTATTTCAAATTTGGGCAGAAAAAATATGGATGTTTTCAATGCCTCAAAAACTCAGTTCCTTCATCTCTCCACTCGACACAATCTTCCACACAACTATGATGTCTTCTTCGAAAACACACAACTCAAACCTTCATCTGTTCTTAATATTCTTGGCGTATCCTTTTCTCGTGATCTTTCTTGGAAAGATCATATTACTTCTCTTTCTAAACAAGCTTCTAAGAGTTTGGGTGCTCTGAGGCGCTTTCAGAATTACTTCACGCTACCCCAGTTGCTTGCTCTGTATAGGGGTGTTGTTCGCCCCTGTATGGAGTATGCTTCACACATCTGGGGTGGTTCCACTCATAGAGCTCTCCTTGAGAAATTGGAGTCTAGGGCTTTTCGTCTCATCAACTCCCCTTCTTTTACTAACTCTCTCCAATCTCTTTCTGCCCGTCGAATTATTGCGTCACTCTCCTTACTATAGCTATTACATTGGACATTGAAAGTATGCTAGTCAACTTCCTTTGACTAGCATACTTTCAAACGCCGTGTGTCTCGACATGTTGGCCTCCTTCGATCAAGATAGGATTTTTCCAACTCCGGTGGAATTTGGTAGGCCTCCGGCCTTTGCCCACCGGAGGATATATATATATATATATATATATATATATATATATATATATATATATATATATATATATATATATATATATATATATATATATATATATATATATATATATATATATATATATATAGTCATAGGAAGTTGGAAAAATAGATGAAGGGAGTGTGTTCCAGACTTTACCAGTAAGGTACATGTAAGATTGAGCATTGCGGTTAAGTCTGAGGTCTGAGAGTTCGACACAGGATGAAAGTGTGTAGAAAGGCGTGTCGCACGAGCCCTTCTCAATGGAGGAGGTATGAGACGGGAGAGTTCAGAAGAGCAGTGTTCATTGTAATAGAAAAAGTATAGAGAGAGTGACGCAACAGTTCGAAGGGCAGAAAGAGATTGCAGAGAAATAGTGGGAGCAGAAGAGTTGATAAGACGAAAAGCCCTAGACTCCACCTTCTCAAGGAGAGCTATATGAGTGGAGCCACTCCAGATGTGTGACGCATACTCCATACAGAGGCTAACAACGTCCCCATAAAGAGCAAGCAACTGGGGTGGAGTGAAGAAATTCTGAAGGCACCTCAGAACACCTAACCTCTTAGAAGCTTGTTTAGAGAGAGAAATAATGTGATCTTTCCAAGAAAGATCGCGAGAAAAAGAAACACCGAGAATATTAAGGAGAGATGAAGGTTTGAGTTGTGTATATTCGAAGAAGATATCATTATTGTCTTGAAGACTGTGTCGAGTAGAAAGGCATGGAAAACTACCATGTTTTCTCTGTCCCTGTTTGAAATACGAGAAAGATCAGAGGTCAGTTGCTAAAAGGTTACCATTCCTGCATCTATTAACTGCTGTTGGGAGGGGCGCTTTTCAAATTGAAAGGAAAAATGGAGGGTGGAGTCATCGGCATAAGAGTGGATAGGAGAATAAGTAACAAAAAGAAGGTCATTAATGAAAAGCAGAAAAAGTGTTGGGGATAGGACAGAACCTTGGGGAACACCACTATTAATAGATTTAAAGGATGAACGGTGGCCATCTACAACCGTCCAATATATATATATATATATATATATATATATATATATATATATATATATATATATATATATATATATATATATATATATATATATATATATAATATATATATATATATATATTATTTTATTTATTTTTATTATTACCCTTCACCCTTCCCACTCACGTGGGGTGGTGCCCGTCACAGTTCGCTTACACCCACACATCTACACTCTATCTCCCCTCCCCCCTCACCACTGCCCTCCATCTCACTCTGTCCTCCGCAACTCTCCTACCTTCGTCCACATTCAAACCTCTCCCCCCCTCTCCCTCACCCCATCATCCACCTCATCCTCGGCTTCCCCTCCCCCTTCCTTCCTCTACTCGGATCTCATGACTCTACCACCATCCTATTTCATCTTCTAACATATGCCCAAACCTTAATACACCCTCTTCCGCTCTGCCCACTATTCCCCTCTTCCATCCGCACATCTCTCTTATTCTTTCATTCCTGATTCTATCTACCCTCCTTAACCCACATATAGCCCTCAGTCCTTTCATTTCAAAAACTTCTAATCTTTTCCTAATCTGAGCATTCATCACCCATAAATTGCAGATGGCAGACACATACTCTCAAACATTCTTACCTTTATTTCCTTTGATATTCTCCTTTCTTCCATACTTCCCTCAGTCCCCCATCACTTTCATTCCCTTCCAATCACTCTATTCTTTATTTCCCCATCCATTCCCCCTTTCCCCTCCACAAGCATTCCCAGATATTTAAACTCTTCCACCTCTCAAATTTCTCTCCCCCACCTCAACACCCTCCCATTCCTCCCCTCTTATTGCCTCATCCCCGCCCCCAATCCTCATCACTTTACTCTTTGCGAGTTTACCCTTAATCCCTTTGACGCACACTCCCTCACAAACTCTTTCACCAACATCCTCAACTTCTCCCCAGATTCTGCCACTAACACCGCATCATCCGCAAACAACAAGACATTTACCTCCCATTCCCCCTCTCCACTTCTCAACCTAATACCCTTCCCTTCCTTCTTCCCTACAACGTCCATTAACACATTAAAAACCACGGAACATAAACACCCCTGCCTCAACCAACTTTAAACCAATCAGTAGCTTTCTTCACCCTCACCCTCGCTCTACAGTTTTCATAAAATGATTTAATTCCAAGAATCTACCTACTCCCCTCCCTTAGAACCTCAAACAATTTCCTCCTACAAACTCTATCATACGCCTTTTCCAAATCCATGAAACATACATACCCCACTCTATCTTTCTCACGCAATTTCTCAAAATCATTCTCAATGTAAACACCTGATCCACACATCCCCTACTTCTCTAAACTCCCTGTTCCTCTCTCTCCTTGTCAATTCTTTCACTTTCGCTACAAAACTTTCCCATAAATTTTCCTACTACACTCATTACCCCCTATCTATTAAACGCCATCCCCTTTTTATATATTGGCACTATGCAAGCATCTGCCACTCCTGAACTTTTCCCCTCCCCAACAACATAAACATAACCAA
>SEYY01023557.1:100000-102500 GCA_009176605.1 Armadillidium nasatum
ATTTATTAGGGGATGGGCATACCAAAATTTTACCGATCCGATACCGACTCTTCACCGATACCAAGAGTTTTTAAACTTTTGCCAGATTACCGATACCAACCGATAACCTAAAAAATATTTGCCAGAACCCGATACCGATACCCGATACCGATTACCAATTTTTGTTACTGTAAAGAAAATTTTATATTTATATATTATTTTATATAATTATATATATATATAAGTGAAATCTTTTTATATATATTATTATAGTGACATATTGACATTTCTTAAATACTAAAACTTCCTTTAATTATATTTAATATTAACCATTTCTATGGTGTTTATATACTACTAATTATTTATACTTTATTTTGTTCCAATCCATATATAATTACCTATGTTAATTATTCTTATATTATCTATATCAAAAACTTTCAACTCTATCGCATTTATTACTCGAGCCCCAAAAGAGCTATATCGTTTTTCTCCAAAAGTTTTTCCACATTACATAGTTTTACACAGTTCAAGGTAAAACACATTAACTTTTTCTAAAACTAACTTCTTTTTTCGCTTATTAGTTGACTCATATTTTTTCGCAAATTTAGTTCTCAATTTTTTCCAAACTCCTCTTCCTTTAGGATCATCAACCACCACTATGTATTTCCCTTTACCTACTCTAATTTTTTTTATCATCTGTTTTTTCATGTGTAATTCGTATAAATTCCCTTTAAGATTCTAGCTTCCACTTTTGTTTCCATTATGGAACATCTAGAATAAGATTTATTTAGCATTCGATTCCCAATTCTTCGAATATAAAGTCTCATTTTGCCCCCCAACTATCTAACCCTCCACACCGCTTTATATCCCTACATTCCCTCCCACCATCTTCCTTCCTCTTTTCCATATCCCTACCGTCCAGATCCTTAATGTCATTAACTTGCTCTTCGGCTGGAAATGACTTTTAATCAACTCATGTTTGCCTATTATTTTCCCTCCATCTTCTCATCCAGTTATTATCTTCAAACTTTCAGTACCAGGATGTCCTTAGAACCCTCCGCACACTGCACCAATTTATACCATTCTTTGAAAAAGTAAATAGAATTCAACCCTCCTATATAATTCACCCTTGCAATACTTTTTAACAACCTACTAACTTACCCATATCCTTGTCCTATTTCCTACTTTTTACCCCTAAAAAACCATTAGCAAAACTTAATCCAAGGCAAACTGTTATTCAAATTAAGTGTAACTCTCAAATACCTAAGAATTCTCTCTAGGTCGTTCACATAATCCATGATGACCAACACCACCTATGTAATTAAGTAAACCCAAATCGAAATAGTGTCCCTTCTTTTTCTTCACATCCTTACACTTTTATCTTTCATCATAACATCAAATATATCGCATTCCATTAACGCCTCTATTTGGATTTCCCATCAAGTGTCCCAGTATTTCCTCGATTCAAACTCCCCTTGCTTTCCCCGAATATATATTCTACAAAATACTCCATAAAAACGTATTTTCCCCATACCCTTTAGCATTATTTTTTGTAGTATCCCTTTCGTATATCGACTTTTTTATTTTTATCCGATATTCCTCAGCTAAATTTCATACTTGATAACTTCATTTTATTTACTGTTTTTTTTCAACCAAAAGAATTATAACCTTATTTATTTATTACACATTTTCATAATAAGATATAAAATATAAATTATTTTCTATAAATATAAACTAAAACTTTTTTATCCATAAATCTCTCTCTCTTTTTTTTAATTACAATTAACTATTATATTACACCACCATACATAACACTCTATAAATTGTAATTATTGACTATTATAATTTAATAATATCTACTTCTATCTATCGCATCCTCTATTCATCCTTATAATTACTTTAATTATATTTTCTCGTTCATTGAAGCTTCTTTTTTTTTACCTTTTTATTCCCTCTGTATAGGTCTCTACACCCTTTCCCATATATATGTTCATATTTTTGGTTTTGATCCCCCATAGACAGGTATTTGTTGTATTTTTTATAATTTTCTCTCTAAGGGAATTCTGTTTTTTTAATAATGATTGTATACACATATTTTTTCTTTATTTCTATCAGTTTGAGATCCTTGCCAAACCCGCCCCCTTTTTAAAAAGCATTGCTATAACCCGAAAAAACCCAAATAAGAAAAGAATGAGGGAAAAGTAAATAGGAAGAAAGTGTTATAAATTGAGAGAGGAGATTAATAGAAAGAAAGTACTAAATTGAAGTTTTTAAAAGAGATTGGAGAAAAATCTTGTTCTACAAGGCTGCTTGCTTTATTTGACCCCACCGGGGACTGATCAAAATTCCTCAAACCAGTCTAATCGTGCCAAAGAAAACATGGAAACTCCGTGACTTAATCATATTGAAAGACGAGATTTTTAACGCTATGATTCTAGATAATGTTCAATTCAAGGATCGAGGAATAATTCGATTTTGAATATGTAAAAAAAATAAGAATAAAAAGTGAAAAGTGCAGGAT
>SEYY01023557.1:117500-120000 GCA_009176605.1 Armadillidium nasatum
TACTGTGTGTGTATGTGTGAGTGCGCTAGGGTTGACAAAATGCCACAACTTACCACCTGTCACCTTTTTTTCTCGCCTCATCACCCAAAAAGCAAAAAAAACGGTACATCAAACCGTACGAAGACTCTGAAATTTTGTGTATAACCGCACCGCACCGCACCGCACCGCACCGCACCGCACCACACAGCTACGTAGCGTCACATTCTCTTATTAATTTTTGGAAATTTTAAAGAAATGCTTATGAAGAAAAATACGTTCAATGATTCTTACAATTTACAGAATAAATGGTTGGTAACATTGTCCACTTAAACTAAGGCCGGAAAAAAACATAAAACTTGTGAGTTTTATTTTATTTTGGATAATTTAAATTATAGTATAAACGGAATAATAATAATAATAATAATAATAATAATAATAATAATAATAATAATAATAATAATAATAATAATAATAAGAAAAAAACGAAATTTCAGATTTAATATATTTAAATTTTAACTTTTCTAATTTTATCTTTTAGAATAATTAAACTGTCTAGACTCTAGAGTTTATTATTTATTAAATTTTTAAATAAATTAAAAATATAAAAAATTTCTCTCAAGTCTATAAGGCTGAGTCAAATTGAGAGAATCGAATATGAACCACTCGGTTACGAAGGAAAAGATTGTAATCAGCAGTGCTACATGTCCCAGTAATGCTCGAAATATATATATATATATATATATATATATATATATATATATATATATATATATATATATATATATATATATATATATATATATATATATATATATATATATATATATATATATATATATATATATATATATATATATATATATATATATATATATATATATATATATATATATATATATATATATATATACGATTTGTAAGTTGAATTTATATCAAAATATTAAAATTAAATTCAAGAGACAGAGGTACAATTCAAGAAATTCTTGAAATATAATATAATTTAAATAATATAATTAATTAATTATGATAATAATAATAATAATAATAATAATAATAATAATAATAATAATAATAATAATAATAATTAAGAAAATTTCGAGATATATAATCCTAAAAATTTAAGAAACTTTTCAAGAAATTAAAGACAAATTCAAGAAAAAAACTGAGAAATTCGGTAAAATTTAAAAAAAAAAAAAAAAAAAAAAAAAAAAAATTCAGAAATTTTTCAAAAAATTCAAGAAAACTCAATAACTATAATATAAGAAAATCAAAAAAATATTAAACAATAACAATTCAAAATTTAAAAAAAAAAATCAAAAAAAATGAAAAAATATAAATAAAAATTTAAGAGAAATTCAATAAACTATAACCATTAAAATAATTAGTTTTATATATCGGAGTTTCCAAATTTTTCTCCTCGTATTAAAAACAAAAATTTGACATTTAAACTTTAAAGGTATTAAAAGCCGACTTTTAAATTTTGAAATGAATTGAATTTAAAACCCAAAATTTTTAAAGGGACTTAAAATGACAAGAATAAAATGACATTTCACTTCAAAAATCAGTGCATATACCTAACTTATATATATATATATATATATATATATATATATATATATATATATATATATATATATATATATATATATATATATATATATATATATATATATATATATATATATATATATATATATATCTAGAAATCTATCTCTGGCTCTATGATAATAAATCATTTAACGATTTCCTTTTAGGTCATTGAAGGCCGCCGCTGATAGAGAACAAGACATCTCTCTCTCTCTCTCTCTCTCTCTCTCTCTCTCTCTCTCTCTCTCTCTCTCTCTCTCTCTCTCTCTCTCTCTTCTACGACGTGCTTCTCCCTTCTCTTTAATTCTCTCTCTCTCTCTCTTAAACTTATATTGAACAGGTGGTTTTAAGTTAGTTTCTGAAAATCTAGTCCAAGGTTTTCTTTAAATATATTCTCCTGATTACCTTATATAATATATATATATATATATATATATATATATATATATATATATATATATATATATATATATATATATATATATATATATATATATATATATATATATATATATATATATATATATATATATATATATATATACTTGTGGTGCGTGTATTGTGTATGAACGAATATACATAATGTAAAATGTTAAAAGGAATGACTGTTTTATTTAATAAAATGAAAGATCTTTTTGACAGCAAAACTACATTTTATGAGAACCATTCTGAATGTTTCTTTGCATAACAGCAAAACCGGTTCCAAAAAAATTCCGTATCTATTCTCATAGATATGTCGTTCGGGCTTTATCACTAATGCAAATAATAATAATAATAATAACGACAACAACAATAATAACAACAATTATTCCGTATCTATTCTCATAGATATGTCGTTTGGACTTTATCACTAATACAAATAATAATAATAACGGCAACAGCAATAATAACAACAATTATTCCGTATCTATTCTCATAGATATGTCGTTCGGAC
>SEYY01023557.1:130000-137500 GCA_009176605.1 Armadillidium nasatum
TTCATCGTTAATTCGTCGAGCTCCCAGGGTATTTATCAATTGCTTGGCATGTTCAGGTTTATTTTGACCATAAACACTGCCCTCCTCTTCTGCTAAATCTTTTTTTCAATTTTTGCTGCAACGTTCTCTCAGCATCTGCAAGGAAAATGAATGGTCATTTCCATACCCAATTGAACGAAAAACTTGGGTGATACTAGAGTAGAATATTCCATTTTTTTTTTCAATAAAAGTCATAAACGTAATTTTTGGACTCACTTTATATCTCTTTCCATTCCAATGATACTCTAAAATGGTATCATTTTTACCATTTTCCCAGTTCTAATCCCTCAGCAAAAGTGCGACATACATTGTATAGATCTCAATACTTGTCTTTGTCACTACAATAAACGTCAGTAACTGGAATAATCTTTAAATCACAGTCTGTTGCATTTTCGTACTGTCTGATAACATTCAATACAACTACCAAAAATAAGCATAATGTTAATTAAGTTGAATGTTCACAGACCTGCGTCTAAGAAGACTTTTTTTTTTTTAACAAAATTGCAAAGCAACCACGACAATGAAAATCTGGAAAACACTTCAATAAGATCTCTTTAACAGCTCATTTCTATTTAAGCATCGAAATTTCCAATTCAAATCTTTCCTGAAACGATTTTTATTTGTTTAAATCAGTGCTTCTCAACGGGATCCAGGGGCCCCCCCAGGGGGGACCCCCCAGGGGACCCCATGGACCCCTAGGGACCAAAGAAGTTTTGAGGGAGTCCTCAAGGGAAAAATGCCTATATAATTTAGGAAAATTACATATTAGTATATAGGGTCCACATACGTAAGGTTAGGATTCAGGGGTTCCACATGGGGGTTCACACGCGTAAGTTAGGACACAGTGGGTTAACATGGGGGTCCACGTACGTAAAGTTAGGAAATTAGGGGGTTAACATGGGGTCCACATGCGTAAAGTTAGAACTCAGGGGATTCACATAGGGGTCCACATATGTAAAGTTAAGACTTCATGGGATCCACAAACAAAATAAGGTTGGGAACCATTAGTTTAAATGGTAATTGTATCATATCGATGCATTCCACTGTATTTATTTCACTGAAATACTGAATAGATTTATGGTATTACTTTTTTTTTTTTTTTTTTTTTTTTTTTTTTTTTTTTTTTTTTTTTTTTTTTTTGCAATTATAATCGTAAAACAAATAAAAGCACTAAAATATAATAACATGAAGAGTGGTGGTGGTGGTGGTAATTATTATTGAAAATTAAAAATTAGTTTTACTTGAATATGTTCATTACAATTAAGAAATTTCGTCATTTTTCAGTCTTTCTTATAATAATAATAATAATAATAATAATAATAATAATAATAATAATAATAATAATAATTTTCATGTGCGAAAATTGCCTCTCAAGCAGGGTTGGCACACCACCACATTATGCACCGCCACCGCTTACACCGCACGGCACCGCACAGCAACACCCTTCATCAAATCACATCACACAGCACCGCACCAGACTGTCCTTATATTTTTATACAACCCCCCCTACTCTCCCAGCAAAGGAGCTAATATTATCTTTCGCACCCCACCACACAGAACAACACCGGCGCTCTGGTCATTCTTGTTCTCAAGAAATGCGAGATTTAAAGGCTTATGCTTTAAGGAATTGAAGGGTCTTGAGTCTCTACAATTTAGAGCAAAAAAAAAAAATGAGTCGGTTTCATCATAGCTTATCTGCGATCAACACTTAGTTCTTCTAAAGCAATAAATGCCTCGTAAACCACAAACACAAACCTACACACACACACACACACACACACACACACCACACACACACACACACATATATATATATATATATATATATATATATATATATATATATATATATATATATATATATATATATATATATATATATATATATATATATATATATATATATATATATATATATATATATATATATATATATATATATATATATATATATAATAATACTATAGGCTTAGGTATAGAATATTTCTGAGTTTCGATATTTTTTATATCGATATTTTGAAATTTCGATTTTAATCGGTATCTCATTGCAACGTTTTTGTATAGGTTAGGCCTGTATTTTACAGCAACTTCGGTAGTTCAGGTTATGATAAGTCGAACTAAGTACGCTAGAAAACTAAATAATAATAATTATAAAGATAATTAGAATAATATTTGAATAGGCATATCGATGTTTCGATATATCGATATTTTCGAATATCGATATTTTCAAAACATCGAAACTCAGAAACATTCAATACTTTTTATATATATATATATATATATATATATATATATATATATATATATATATATATATATATATATATATATATATATATATATATATATATATATATATATATATATATATATATATATATATATATATATATATATATATATAGCAAGGTAAATTATACAGTATAAATTTCAACTTAACTTTCTCAGCTATCAAATAACGTTGTTCACACAAAGCCATAACCAAAGATACATAAATATTTACAACGAAAAACTCGAATGTAGATCTGTATCCGAACACACACGCGCGCGCGCACACACACACACACACACACACACACACACACACACACACACACACACACACACACACACACATCTTAGCCGAACTAGTTTTTTTTTTTTTAATCGCGTTCGTGACCAATTATTTTTATTTCAATACGAACGATGATTTTATTGCAACTTTGACGAGCTTTGGGGAAATGGGGGATGCAAGGTCGAGGTTCCCTACAAAAAGAGGTGGGGGGGAAAGAATCAGTGTTTGTTTTACAAGAATATAAATACAATCCTTTTGGATTTTAGCATTTTTTTCCTTTTTATGATAGAGAAATCACTAATTATTTAGGATTTTGAATAAGGATAATAATTTTTGTTATAAATAATAATAATAATAATAATAATAATAATAATAATAATAATAATAATAATAATAATAATAACAATAATAATAATAACAATAAAAATATAATGTTAATAATAATTAGTAGCAATAATAGTAGTTAGGTTAACATTAGTACCACTACTACTACTACTAATAATAATTATGATAAATAACATATTCCTATTATTTTTATAATCATTTTTATTGCTATTATAATTATAATTATTATTATTATTATTACAATAGTAGTGATTGAAATATAAGTAATAGCAGTAGTACTAGTAATAGTGATAGTATTGCTAATAGAAGTATCAATAGAAGAGTTGGTATTAGTAGTAATAGTAATAATGGTATAGTATTGTTAGTAATATTAGTAGCTTATGTGTCGTTACTGTAGATATTATTATTATTATTATTATTATTATTATTATTATTATTATTATTATTATTATTATTATTATTACCTCAAGGTCATTGTAAAGAATAAAATATGTGTTGATGGATCAATTATAAAAGGTCGATTGAACTCTCTCTCTCTCTCTCTCTCTCTCTCTCTCTCTCTCTCTCTCTCTCTCTCTCTCTCTCTCTCTCTCTCTCTCTCTCTCTCTCTCTCTCTCTCTCTCTCTCTCTCTATGACTCTCTCACTCTTTCTATCTCCATCTGTCTGTCTGTCGGTCTCATTCTCTGTTTCTCTCTCTTTCTCACTCTCCCCCTCTCTATCTATCTATATATCTATCTATCTAAACATCTATCTATCTATCCACTAATCTATCTATATATCTTTATCTTTTCCTCTCACTATTTGTTTCTTTACTCGCTCACTGGTTACAGTTTCATCTCTCTTTTCCTTTTCTTGAATTTGAGCATATAATAATAATAATAATAATAATAATAATAATAATAATAATAATAATAATAATAATAATAATAATAATAATAATAATAATAATAATAATAATAATAATAATAATAATATTGAAGTAAATTTTTAACTAAAATTCTTAAATGAATATCTGGAAATAATAATAATAATAATAATGATAATAATAATAATAATAATAATAATAATAATAATAATAATAATAATAATAATAATAATAATAATAATAATAATAATAATAATAATAATAATAATAATAATAATAATAATAATAATAATAATAATAATAATAATAATAATAATAATTCTGTATTTTAAAGTATTTCAAACAGTGAAAAAAATATCTTTAGTGTTCTTTTTCTCATTCTCTTAAATTTATCTCCAATACTTTCTATTGTTTCTCTAGTTCTTCCTTGTATTTCTCTAGAGTTTTTTTTGTCTTCTCTTGAACTATTTTGATTCCCTTGAACTTCCTTGTACTTTACTAGCACTTTTTTGTACTTTACCTAGTAATTTAGTAGTACTTTTTATAATTCTGTATAATTTACTAGAACTTCTCTAGTACTTTGTAAACACTTTCCTAGCTCTTTCTTCTCAACTTAAATATATCTTTCACCTGTCATGTGTTGCTCCCCCTCCCTCACACTCCTCTCCCACTCGTCCTCCCCCCATTTTTCTAGAGTAAAATCCCTGAAGTGTTCATTGTTCCTTACAAGGAATATTTTTGCATAGAAAGGTGTTTTTGGTTTTCGCTTGTTCATCAATTTGCATAATTGCTAATCTGCAGTTAAAAAATTTTTCTACTTAACTTTTATTTTTATCACACACACAAACACACACGCACACACATGTATACAGTTAAAAAAAATTTCTACTCAACTTTTATTTTTATCACACACACGCACACACACACACACACATGCACACACACACATGCACACATGCTCACGTGTACACATACACACACGTACACATTCACACACTCCTTTTTATTTAGTTTCTTATTTTTACTTTAAGTTAAGTTTATCTTTCTTTAATGATTTAATTGATTCTTCAACCAACACAAATTTAATTTAATAATTCCTATTCCTATTAGCATTCCAATTCAGATTTTCATTCCAGTTCTAATCTATTTAATCTATTCTAATCTTTTAATTATCTTTATCTAAAATTTAATAATAATAATAATAATAATAATAATAATAATTAATAATTAATTCTTCGCATAATTAATAGAATTAATAATAATAATTTAATAATAAATAATAATAATAGATTCTTTAATAATACTATATTCTTAAAATAATAATATAATAATAATAATAATATAATAATAATAATAATAATATATAATAATAATATAGAATTATTCTAATAATAATAATAATAATATAATAATAATAATAATAATAATAATAATAATATAATAATAAATAATAATAAATATTCTAATAATAAAATAATAATAATAATAATAAATAATAATATAATAATAAATAATAATAATAATAATATAAAATATAAAAAAATAAAAAAAAAAAAAAAAAAAAAAAAAAAAAAAAAAAAAAAAAAAAAAAAAAAAAAATAATAATAATAATTAATAATAATTAATAATAATAATAATAGATAAATTAATTCTAATAATGATAATAACAATAATAATAATAATAATAATAATAATAATAATAATAATAATAATAATAATAAATAATAAAATATAATAATATAATAATAATAATAGATTAATAATCTAATAATAATAATAATGATAATAATAATAATAATAATAATAATAATAATAATAATAATAATAATAATAATGATATACCTTATGTGGCCAAATGACATTATGAAGGACGGTTCTGAACATAAAAAAAAAATTTTTTTCTCCTCTCTCTCTCTCTCTCTCTCTCTCTCTTCTCTCTCTCTCTCTCTCTCTCTCTCTCTCTCTCTCTCTCTCTCTCTCTCTCTCTAAATATACATTTATAGTTTAGCCTTCGCCTATAATGGGACGAGTCTTCCGAAATAACAGAATATATATATATATATATATATATATATATATATATATATATATATATATATATATATATATATATATATATATATATATATATATATATATATATATATATATATATATATATATATATATATATATATATATATATATATATATATATATATATATATATATATATATATATATATATATATAGTTATATATATATATTGCCATCAATAAAGGAAAGAGTGTGTTGAAGTCCTTCAGTACTTAATACCTTCTAATAATAATAATAATAATAAAAAAATAATAATAATAATAATAATAATAATAATAATAATAATAATAATAATAATATAATAATAATAATAATATAATAATAATAATAATAATAATAATAATAATAATAATAATAATAATAATAATAATAATAATAATAATAATAATAATAATAATAATAATAATAATAATAATAATAATAATATTTTCATTTCAAAATTTCCTTCAAATTCAGAAAGATATTTAAGTTCATCTCTATTTACTCTTTATACTTTCTCTTTAAATTTCTTGTTTTGCTTCCTTTGTTAAATCTTTTATTATTATTAATTATTATTATTATTATTATTATTATTATTATTATTATTATTATTATTATTATTATTATTATTATTATTATTATTATTATTATTTCCGTACAGTCTATTTCCTCCAAGATTTATTTATTTATTTTTTTATTTATATTTTTTTCTGAAGGAGTTTTTAAATTCTTTCACTTCCTTGCCTTATTATCTCTACAGGCTAAATTTCTTTACGCTTTTAAATTTATTTATTCTGGGGTTCCCTTTCTTCATCAAACTTTTTAAAAATGTTTTTTTTTTTTTTTGTCTTCTTCTGCAGTATCTCATCCTTCTCCTTACTCCCTCAAGCTTTATCCCAAAGTAAAGATATCTTCTCTCTCTCTCTCTCTCTCTCTCTCTCTCTCTCTCTCTCTCTCTCTCTCTCCCCTCTTACTTTCTCTAAGACTTCTCCCTGTTCTCTTGTATCTCACTTCCTTCTCTCTGCTTTTCATTTTCACCCTCAGAAGTTCTTTAAAATATAGATTTCAATGTTCTTATATATATATATATATATATATATATATATATATATATATATATATATATATATATATATATATATATATATATATATATATATATATATATATATATATATATATATATATATATATATATATATATATATATATATATATATATATATATATATATATATATATATATATATATATATATATATATATATATATATATATATATATATAAAGAATTCGAAAAGAAAGACCCATGATTGCTATTAAATATGAATGGTCCTGATTTTTGTAAAGGCGCCTGCTAAATTCATCAGTATTATTGACATTTGGTGAAGGTGTTGAAAAACTACAGAAGAGAAACCAACCCGATTCGAATCTCAAATAATCTCTAAGAATCTCTAAGTAGATGAATAAAGAGAGAGATTAATAGCACGTAAAATAAACAAATAGTTATAAGAATGGGGTATTTTCTAAGAAAAAGGGGTATTTTGGTGAAGGGGATTAAAGGTATTGGGGTTTGGGGGGAGGGTGTCGGTAATAAAAATGAAAGGAATTTTTACAAAGATTAATTAGTATTAAAGAAG
>SEYY01023558.1:10000-12500 GCA_009176605.1 Armadillidium nasatum
GTCCTGTCGTCCTTGCATTTAGTTCTCTTCACATCCGATCCTGTCGTCGATTTTTCCAACTCTTGTTTTTAAATTTTAAATTTAATGATAAAGTTAATTTTTATTACAAGCAAAAGTCCATTATTAAAATTTGTTGCTCTTTATAAATTTTAAATATTATTTTATCGAAACTTATTTAATTTATTTTTTTTTTTAAATGCTAAAATATTTTAAATTAAATTTTAAAATAAATTTTCGCTATTAGTTTTTAAAAAATTTTGTTCAGTACTATCTGAATGCATAACCTTCTCTCTTCTTTTCTCTCCTCAATCTCTTTCTGATTCTTCTCGCTTTTCTTTTCCCATCTACTCTTAGTCACATCTGCTCTCGACGACGGCCGATTCATATATATAAATATATATATTATATATATATATATATATATATATATATATATATATTATATATTATATATTTATATATAATATATAATATATATATATATATACAAATATTTAATTATATATATATATGAGCGCGTCCACGCTATCGGGCCAGCGGAGCGCTCGGCGCGCTATTTTCGTAAAAAGGCGCTCTCTTCAGCTCTCTGTTGTTTACACATATTGAGCCAGAAAAATATGTTTGACACATAAATCGATAGATTTTGACCTGCTCTTTCCAACGGTGCCAGATAAATTAACGATAAATTATTTTTTCAAGGTAAAAATCCAAGTCAAAGTTCAGGTTTGATTGGTGGAATGAAAGACGTGAAATAAAATTAAAATCTATATACTTGTCGAAAGTGTAAGTATTAAAGAGTAAGTACACCAAATTTCAAGTTGGAGAACTCAATGGTTCAAAAGTTACAAACAATTGAAGTTGATAAAACGTGCGCGCAGCGCGCCACTCGAGCTACCACGTATTTCTCCACTTGTACCTTTTCGCTTTACATTCAACTGCATCAAATGGTTTTTTCATTCAAATCTAGTCGATTATATCAAGTATTTTAAGGTAATCCTACTATCAACTTTATTTAGAGTGATTGTATTTAGGTGATGAAATGAATTTTTTAACGAAAATGGCATTTCCTCTCTGCGTTTTACAGGCTTGAGACTGTCGTAATTGATTATACGGCCGCATTAAAAATGTATGAGTAATGATATAGTATATCATCAAATACGTACATATTTGATCTGACAAAACTAAACAATAAAATTATTGCAAAATAATAATACAATAAATCAACTGCAGATGAACAAAAAAAATCAAGGAAAACTTACGGAAAATTAATCTTGAGTTTTTTGGAAACGGATGAAACTTTGGAATTAGCGGGCCTTTTATTTGAAACTGGATTAAACATGATTGCTGTTTCTGAAGTAGAGAATCGTTTACATTCAAATTGATTATTAACCACTTTTATACTATGAAATGATAAAGTCCCAGTAACAGTTTTTGCATTTTCATACCTTGTTTTTAATTTTTCTTTTGCTGAATTGTTTGTAACTTTTGAACCATTGAGTTCTCCAACTTGAAATTTGGTGTACTTACTCTTTAATACTTACACTTTCGACAGGTATATAGATTTTAATTTTATTTCACGTCTTTCATTCCACCAATCAAACCTGAACTTTGACTTGGATTTTTACCTTGAAAAAATAATTTATCGTTAATTTATCTGGCACCGTTGGAAAGAGCAGGTCAAAATCTATCGATTCATGTGTCAAACATATTTTTCTGGCTCAATATGTGTAAACAACAGCGAGCTGAAGAGAGCGCCTTTTTACGAAAATAGCGCGCCGAGCGCTCCGCTGGCCCGATAGCGTGGACGCGCTCATATATATATATATATATAATAATAATATATATTTATATATATATATATATATATATAGTATATATATCATTATATATAATAATAATAATCGTTTTAGCTAAAAAAAAAAAAAAAAATTATATTTATAATAAATAAATATTATACTAAAATATAAATATATATTTATATTTATTTTTAAAATATATTATAATAATAATAATTATTATAATATATATAATATATATTCTATATATATATATATATATATATATATAATATATATATATATATATAATAATAATATATATATATATATTATATATATATATATATTATATATATATATATATATATATATATTATATATATATATATATAATTATATATTATATATATATGTTATAATATAATAATATATAAATATATAATATATATATATATATTTATGTATATATATATAATATATATATATATATATATATATATATATATATATATATATATATATATATATATATATATATAATATATATATAATATATATATATATATATATATATATATATAATATTTATATATATATATATATATATATATATATATATATATATATATATAGTATATGTATATATATATTATATATATATATATTAAGTATATATAGTATAATATATAGTATATTATTATTAATGCTAAGTCAATATACGG
>SEYY01023558.1:17500-24782 GCA_009176605.1 Armadillidium nasatum
CTTTCTTGATATCTATTAATTTATAATAAAGTGGGCCAGATAGAAATAGTTTTTCATACAGGTATATAAAAACATCCTTGAAGTTTAGCTTAGTGAGAAGAAAGGTAGCAGTGAAAAATATTATTTATTTTCTTCTCATCTACGCGATTCCTTAATTGATGTGTAAAACTGTAAACAGTGCACAAAGAATGAGTTTCAAGGGTTGTTGACACTTTAAAAAAAAAAAAATCCAAGAATATTCAACTCAGAGCAAGTTCTGACTTTCAGCTTAAATGGGTTTCAATCATTTGAAGGCTTTTGTGAAGCCTTCCATGTACATGGATGGTTTAGTAGAGGGAATTTCAAACGAGAAACCAAATGATTTGGTTCTCCCTACCGAAAAAGGGCGAGGTGGTAGAGCTACTATTAACCCTAAATATCTGCAGGACCTTTCAAATGTCACACTCTTTGAGTGGTTCAGATAAATCGCTGAAAAATAGATGAACTTCAAGAACAGTTGAATTAAATCAACCTGATGATGGACTTAGAAAAAAAGAAGACAAACGTTTATTTGAATGAAATGAGAAAAGGAATAAATATTGGAGGAATAAAAATATGAGACCACTAAGTTTTCTTAAAAAAATAAACAATATAACATTCGTTGAAATATTAATAATACTGAAGTGAATGAAACTTGTCAACTATTCCAGCCAAACAATTTTCAAAAGTAATATCATTAGATTTTAATTAAGAACAAAGTTGATTTAAGACTGAAGAACCAAGGGGAGTGTTCAATATTTTTGGAGCTGTTTTCAACAAATTTTTATTTAAAAATTCAATGAAAAGAGCAGATAGAGACTGAAGATGAATTTTGACGCCATATTTCGGAATAAACCCTGAATGAATGGAAAGTGTTTATTTAATGAGAAAATGTAGAATTCTGATAAATATGAAAGTCTTATTACAATAGTTTAAGAGGTAAGCAGAAATGTAAAGCTATATTATAGTCCAAAATAGTCGTTGAAGAACACGATAACAAACTAATACATTATACACATACACTAAAACACTATAACACACTAATACATTATACAATAAAGCACTATAACACACCAATACATTGCATACATACACTAAAACACTATAACACACTATTACATTATACATTAAAACACTATAGCACACTAACACATTATACACTTATACACTAAAACACTATAACACACTAATACATTGTATACTTATACACTATAACACATTATTACATTATATATTAAAACACTATAACACAATAATACATTATACACTTATACACTAAAACACTATAACACATTAATACATTATACACTTATTCTCTATAGCACACTAATAAATTATCCACTTACACACTAAGACACTATTATACACAAATACATTATACACTTACACACTATAATACACACTATAATATTTCAACTTTTCAAAGCATGTAAGTGAGCGAAAGCGCATTTGTATTCTAATAAATGGTTTCGTGTTTGTGTGTGTATGCGTATGTGTGTGTGTTTGTACGTGTTTGTGTGTGTGTGTGAATGAAAGAGAGAGAAATTAACAAACTGTTCCTTCATTTGCTTTTTGGCTGCAATTTACTCACGCATGAGAAACTAATACTTTAATAAAGCGCTCGTAACAAAACTTCATCTTAATTCAAGAACATATCACAATCTTTTTATAATAGTCTTCATATATATATATATATATATATATATATATATATATTATATATATATATATATATATATATATATATATATATATATATATATATATTAATATATAATATATATATATATATATATATATTATATATATATATATATATATAATTATATATATATATATATATAATATATATATTATATATATATATATATATATATATATATATATATATATATATATATATATATATATATATATATAATATATAATATATGAGAGAGAGGTTTAATTAAGACAGCTATATCCAATTATGAGGGCAGACCACCTTTTAGAAAAGCATAAACACTAATATAAACAGCAATATTAAGGCCAACAATACTCAAGGTTCTTAGGTTTGAACATTGACTACAGGACCAAAAAAGCAGAGTGAAGAGGTGGCAGAAATGAGAATTCTTGGACAGAATAGAGAAATAACAAGTAGGAACGATTGAGAAATATAGACATTATGAGAGAGTTTGGCGTGGGGCCTATCTGAGCAACCTTTGAGAGGCAGTAATTAAGATTTTTGCAGACACGTTCGAAAAGAATGAATAGTGGAAGATATCTACAAGATTCAACAACTGGAGACCAAAGGTAAAAGATCAGTGAAAACCCAAGGAAAATATGGAAGATGGGAATAGAATTTGAAGTGACTGCAAGAGGATTCGCATTGGAGGAAGTGGAAGAGATGGGGCTCCATCAGAACAGGAAAGCGTAGTTGGGCTTCATACATAGAATACAGAGCAGTTTCCTAAAATATACCCTTAGTGAGAAGAGTAATATATATTATATATATATTATATATATATATATATATATAATATATATATATATATATATATATATATATATATATATATATAATATATATATATATATATATATATATATATATATATATATATATACATATATAAACTTATACATTATCATTTTTACTTATCCAATAGAAAGATTTATTCACAAAAGGATTTTAGCGGCATCAAAATCCTTTACAGTTTGAAACACAAAAGATAATACATTAAAATACATTTAAATTCAAAAGCTTATTCCAAATACAAAATTTATTAATATTCAGAAACAATTTTGCTTAAAAGTTTAACAAATCAAAAAAAAAAATCTTTGAAATTCTTTACTGGAAGAGATTTACTCTAGGTTCATCTTATTGGTAGTTCATTTAAATCTTTTCTACAATATATATATATAATTATATATATATATATATATATATATATTATATATATATATATAATATATATATATATATATATATATATATATATATATATATATATATATATATATATATATATAAATATATATATATTTAATATTATTATATATATATATATATATATATAATTATTATATATATATATATATATATATATATATATATATATATATATATTTTATAATATTATATATATATTATATATATATATATATATATATATATATATATAATATATATAATATATTAATATATATATATATTAATTATATAATATATATATATATATATATATATAATATATATATGGATGAGCCTAATGGAGAGTTAAATCAACGAGGTCTTCTCAAAGGAGGGGATATAAGAATACGAGAACAGAAGATCATTTTTTTTGGTAGTAGCAATAGCAAAGTAAGAGAAGAATGTGATACCGGTTTGACGAAAAGTTGATTGGAGAGAATTGACAGAAGTGTGAGAGGAGATGAGACGAATGCCCTACACTCCCTCACTCTTACAAGAAGAAAGAACTAAACTTCTATAAAGAACAGGAAGCTGTGGGGCCTCAAAACACTTAACATATCAGAGTAAGTTTTATGAAAAAAGCAACCTGGCTCTTCAAAGAAAGAGTATGACAAAATTGAAACACCAACAAACCTTGAGAGACAAGAGAAACTTTGAATTGCATCTGGGCTTTAGAAGATTCTATAACTGTATGTAATATTATATAGTAGATTATGGATGAGTAAACAGATGACGAGAATGAGTTTCTGAGGCATTGAAAATAAGCATGTTTCCTATACTACAATAAAAAATGTGTAACCATTCCAAGGCATCTCTTCTAGCATCGCCATTTGCTGTTGGTTTGAGGGAGAATCTTGCCAAATGAATATATTTAATGATGGAAGTTAGGAATTTTCAACACTTAATCGAAAAATGATCGAAGTAATCAATAATCCTTTAATTATTTTATGAAAGGGAATATTATCTGATAAATTCTAAGGAATCTCTTATCAATAGGGTCATCAACCTTACATAGAATCATTGCTACTCCAATTGAGATGTTAATAATATTTTCTTAAGCACGATTTAAACGAAGTGAGTAATAGGATGCCACATAAGTGATTACTCATTAATTTCTCGCATTTCACTGTTAAAATCATGTTTCCTCGAAATTCCAATACTAACTTTCGTACATGATTTACTACGTATACATAATAAATATAATCATTCTTTTAAATATTCTCATTTGTCTTGAAAGGGATATTTACTTTATTCAGGAAACATCTTTAGTCTTCATTATCATAAAAAGGCCAAAATTATTTCCTTTTCATTAGACATTATGTAAGAGGAGAAGCGGCCAGGCTTTTCTTCTTCTCCTTCTTGTTTTTCCTGTTCTTGTTTTTGTTCTTTTTCCTCTTGTTTTTGTTTTTGTTCTTCTTCCTCTTGTTTTTGTTTTTGCTCTTCTTCTTCTTCCTCTTATTTTTCTTCTTCTTCTTCTTCTTCTTCTTCTTCTTCTTCTTCTTCTTCTTCTTCTTCTTCACATAGTAATCTCCCACATTGAATCCCATTTATTTAATACTTTAATCTTGTTAGAGTTTTTGAACTGAAAGAAATACTTCGAGAAAATTTCTTAATTTAAAATTTGGAACCCTAATTTAGATTCCTTATTTTATCCTTAAAATTTTCACTCTCTCTTTATATATATATATATATATATATATATAATATATATATATAATATAATTATATATATATATATATATATATATATATATATATATATATATATATATATATATATATATATATATATATATATATATATATATATATATATATATATATATAATATATATATATATATATATATATATACTATATATATATATATATATATATAATATATATATATATATATATATATATAAATATATATAGATTATATATATATACTGTATAGATTAGCAGCTTTTCTGCTGAAAGTTTTTTAAGAGAGTAACTGTGAATCGGTATGATTTTAACAGCAGGGATTTAAGAAATATTTCCTTATTTCAATTGTGGATGTGTGTGTGTTTGTGTGTGTGTGTGTGTGTGTGTGTGTGTGTGTGTGTGTGTGTGTGTGTGTGTGTGTGTGTGTGTGTGTGTGTTTTTGTGTGAGAGAGAGAGAGAGAGAGAGATAATTCTTTTGTTCTTATTATAGAGATTTCGATGTCTGTTTGTAGGAAACCGTATAGCCTAATAAATTAAGATACTCTACTACTAAACATAAAAAAATAAAAAAAATAAAAAGTAACAACTTTAAAGTTTCCATTCTTTCAAAATTTAACTGATCGTATAAATAACATAATAATAATACGCAATAACACTTAATATTTTTCTCAGTAATTCGTAACGCGTGATTAAAACCATCGCGTAACACACCGAGAAAAACACTTCCATTCTTAAATTGCTCTCTCCGATTTTTTGTCATCATATATTATTGAGCCGCAGTAAACGATAAAAATATCGCGGACGAAATGGAGTATGCAGAGATTCTTTTCCCTGATTATTTCAATGAATATTGCACATTTTCTTTTACGCCTATTTGGACTGTGGAAGAGGCTTTATTTTATCATAATATGAAGCCAAATGAGATTCACTATTACCTCTAAATGTCTTTTCTAAGTATTATGAGGAATAAATAAATGTGATTAAGAGACTTCAGACTTCCGCTTTAATGGTCTTTTTCAAAAACAACAGCTAATATTATATATAATAAAATTATATATATATATATATATATATATATTATATATATATATATAATATATATATATATATATATAATATATATATATATAGTATATATATATATCTATATCATCAATACTATATATATATAATAATATATAATATAATATATATTAATAATATTATATATATATATATATATATATATATAATAATATATTATATATATATATATATATATATATATATATATTTTATATATATATATATATATAATATATATATATATATTATAATATATATATATATTATATATTAATATTATATATATATATATATAATATATATATATATATATTAAATAGCTGTAACTCCTGGTACAAATTTATTAGGAGGTAGTATCAGACTAGTGAGCCAGAATAGTTTTCTGGCCTTTTATTCCAGCTTTCAAATTACCTTTAACAAATTTGCTTTATAATAATAAAAATTTTTTACTATAAATATTATTAGACTTAGTTTGGAAGTACGAGATGACCACTTTAAAGTACTTTTAAATTTAAGAAACTTTGGAAACAATTTTTGATCCAAGTTTGAAAGGAAACTTTTGCTTCTTTCCATCAAAATGTCTTTAGTGAAAGGATACTCCGCCAAATTGGCAACATCTACAGTACAAATAAAAAAAAAATACACTTTCAACTAAAAAAAATAAAAATAAAGAAAAAAAAATAATAATAATAATAATTAATAAAAATAAAAATAAAATAATTCTATTACTTTTGCTCCTTATTTGTGAACTTTAATATTTGAATTTTAATCCGACTAAATCTGTGACATTATTCCTTCTCTAATTCTACAGTAATGAATAATATGATTAGAGATTTTTTTTTTTTTGTTTTTTTTTTTTTTTTTTTTTTTTTTTTAATTAAAGATCAAAAATTTCAACTTTTTAAAATCCTTTTGTGTTAAACTCGAGTAAATAATTATAGAAATTGAAAATTTATTCCATTTTTTTTTTTTAAACAAATGCATCCCTTTTTCAGGAAATTTTTTGAGTGTTTATAATAAGATTTTGAGTTACAAAACTGTTTTTTTTATTTACTACAAATCTAACAGTTTAAAATATGATCCCAATATAAATGATCCATTTTTGGTACTCCTATCTCGAAAAATAATACTTCTGCATTTGGACGTATACTAAATAAAACTTTGTGGTTTGTGCCTCATCAAACCAACAGGATCCAATATAAAACCTGACGCTCTTTCTGGTTAATTTTCTTCTTATTATTTAGAACACCTTCCATAATATCAGTTCAACCTTTAGTACTTTTCTTTTTAATCTTTTCTTCTTCCGCAGGAACAACAGTTAATTTCCCTTATGCTGAAGTTCAACTTTTAAACCATATATTTTAAACCATTTTTTTTTTTTTTTAATTATGACGATTTAGTGAAATAACTTCTCAAACCTTTAAACTAATTTTTTACTATTACGCCTAGTTTCGTGTGACTGTAACATGTCGACCATTAATTCAGGACTGATTTAGGTTGCCTTAAATCTGATAGTGCATGGTTTACTTCTCTTCGTTTTAGGTGGCAATATATATA
>SEYY01023559.1:0-2500 GCA_009176605.1 Armadillidium nasatum
CATGTGTTTTTTAAGTGGTTTTTATGTAAACATTTTGGTTTTATTTTATATATTTTTATGTAATTTTATTTTTTGTGGTTTTGTGTATTTTTTGAATTTATTTTATTTAAAAAATAAAACGTACATGTTTCATATTTTTCGGGAATTAACATTTGTAAATAACTCCACCGTTACTATTATTATTATTATTATTATTATTATTATTATTATTATTATTATTATTATATATATATATATATAAATTATATTATAATATATATATATATATTTTTTTTTTTTTTTTTTTTTTTTTTTATTATTTTATATATAATATATATATATATATAGCCCATATTCTTAATGTTGAATTTGGGCTGGAGGTAATCTGTTGTGCAGAGGGTGGTAGGAGTATTGTAGATAGTTTAACAGCAGTGAAGTCTGCTTACACTCCTGATATTCCCGTGGTGCTTCTGTTGGGGCTCACATGCTTTTCGTGGACATTGCAACCACTGTTTCGTAGCACGTCCATCGTAAACTTGGTTGCTATGAGATCTGAAGCTGATTATACGGTAATACCTGCAGTCATGAACGCAGTTATTCAACACTGTACTTCATTGAATGAAAAGTGTCGAGTTTATTTGGTAATACCATCCATTAAAGATATGTATAGGTATAATTTGCTCAGATTGGAGAGGAATAATTTGAAAGAGTATACACCAGTGTTGGATAAGGATGGACGGTTTAATAAAGGGATGCTAAATGAGGCCATTAAGTGGGTGTACAAACAGCAGTGTGAATTGAAGAAGGATGGGTACTGTTGGGGAGAGAAGTGGTTTCTCATGATGAATCATGCACTAAATTTTCATACCAAGTCGGTGTTGGGATGGTCCACTTCCCGGGGACTGCACGTTAAGTTTCTTAAATCCATGACTGGTAGCTTACAATACGAAGCCATGATACACGATGGTCTTCATTATACTCCCGAGTGTATAAGGTGTTTTTTTTGGGCATATGCACCCATGTGCTATTGGATCAATCCGGTAATCCCACCGGCAAAACCATTAGGTCATCTTTCATCGGAGTTAGTAGAACCTTCTCCAGTTTCGGTGGTTGTAGAAGAGAGTCCTGTAGGTAATGTTGATGGAACTGATGAGGAGTTGGATAGCCCCGGAAATAATACTGGAGCAGAATATTCTCTGGGCTGACGTTGAGGTAATGGAGCTGGTTGAGTTGTATTACTAACTGTCTTATGGACCGAATTACCTTTAGATTTACAATCCTTTCCAAAATGATCGCCCTTACAGAAAGGACACAGAGGCTTATGTGTCTGAGGCGGGTTTCGCTGCTGCTGTCTTTGTTTGAGCTGGGAACATTCAGAACGATGATGTCCTTGTTCCCGACAATATGAACAAATACCCAACAGCTCATAACACGTCGAAACTTCATGACCTACTTTCGAGCAATTATCGCATATCGGTCTAGATGGTTGATTATTTCGGGAATCTCTGCTACCGTTGTTATTGGCAGCAGAACGATTACCCGCCCGGTCATCGTTGTTGTTACCACTATTTCTTCGCGGAGATCTTTGGGAAGAATTATTATTACCCTTGGAGTTGTTTTCTACTGGTCTATTTGGCTTCTTTGAGGACCAACGCTTCATAACCTCACCCCAAGTGGAAGTACGCGACTGGGAAGGGTTATTATCAACAGTTCTCACCTGGGCAATTTCAATTACTTCGGGTTCTACTGGACCAGAGCTCTGCTCAGAAACACATTCACGATGGTGTTGACTAGCGAGTCGTACTATCTGATCAAAGGTCAGTTTTTGGCCTGTAGTACCTTCTACATTAAGGATATAATCGTGCATCCTTTGTTCTATTACATGGTGGTAGACAATGTAAGAAGTTACGACGTAACATTTCGTGATTTCTCATTACCAGACCAGGGTATGCTCGATTTGCAAGTTGTTCTAAACGTAAAGCAAACATGTTGATACTTTCCCCAGGTTTCATTCTTGCGAGCATGAAATCCTGGGTAGCCTTTTCTTTTTTCTGCTGGTGTTCATAATCCCACCAATTCAGAAGAGCTGCTTTCACAGACAAATAGTCCTTCTCAGATTCAATGTTAATCTGATGATATAATTCAAGATACTGTCCCTCCAAATAACTAGCGAGGACATATACCCAATCCTCACGTTGTTCCGGATAAGTGGTATTACAGTATTTCTCAAATCTATAGAAAAATGATCCCATGTTTTGATTACCTCCAGAGACGAATTTCGGAGGTGGAATAGCTTTAGGTCGATAGGCCTGTTTCAAAATCTCGGCTATCATACGAACAGATGTCGCAATCATGTCGACCTGAGCTTCTAGGGCATCGAATCTATCTGCTGAGCTATTTAGATCACGAGTATTACCAGAGGTTACAGCTGAAGGATTGGTAACTTTGTTATGTACGTTTTCAGCAGTGGTGTGGACATTATCAATCTGGGAAGTTACAATAGGGGTATTAATTACTGCAT
>SEYY01023559.1:7500-29958 GCA_009176605.1 Armadillidium nasatum
AGAGAAGAGAATGAGACTCCAAATGATCCAGGAAATGAGAGTTGAGAAGAGTTTCAAAAATTTTAGATAGAACACAAGTGAGAGCTATAGGTCGATAGTTAGAAGGATCAGAGCGACTACCTTTTTTCGGGATCGGTTGAACAAACGCACGCTTCCAGCATTGTGGAAAAGTATTAGTATTAAGGCATAGAGAGTAGAGCTGAACGAGGACAGGCGCTAACTCGGAAGCACACTCCCTCAGAACACGAGGGGGAATGCCATCCGGGCCACTGGCCTTCCTGACGTTCATAGATTTCAGGATCCCATGCACCTGATCATTTCACATACCTACTCTCTAAAGAGCAATAGGTTTAGAAGTGTCTCCTCGCCTGAAAGCCAAGGAGAAATCTTTGTTGATCGATGTTTTTATCGTTGATTTCTTCTGTCATCTCTTTGTTTCATCTCATCATCTGTCGCTGTTCTAAGATGATCCGTTATTCAACTCATCTCACCGTAAATTAATTCTTATAAAATTCTTGTCTTTTTTTATAGTAATTTAGCTTAAGTTTTCTACAATGTTATTATTATAATAATATCTAATTATATATTCAAAAATTAACTTTTAAGAAAATAAAATATTTTACAATGGTTAGCAGACGGTGGGACAGACAACTTAAGATAAGGGATACGATAAATTAAGATAAAGGATCGAAAATGAAAATCGATAAAGGATCGCTAACCAAAATGACCTTGAGCAGTTGGTGCAGCTCCCTACTCGTATCCCTGATCGTCTTGGAGATGAACCCAATATTCTTGACCTTTTTCTAACTTCTAATCCTTCTCCTTATACTGTTAAACTCTTTCCTCCTCTGGGTTCCTCCAATCGCCTTCTTATCTCTGTATCCTCTTCTATCTCTTCAAGTCTTCTGCGGGAAAATCCTCCTTCTATTGAAAGGAAATGCTTGTGGCATTTCGGTGTCGCAAGTTGGTCGGACTTGCGGTCATACTTCTTTGATTTCACGTCTAATGATTATTGTTTCCGAGGGAGGAGTCTCTCGGAGTGTGCAGAAGGCATTACTGAGGTGATTATCTCTGGCATTTAGGTGTACATTTCATTTTCTTTCCCTTCTACTAAACCTAACAAACCTTAATTTAACTCTGCTTGTTCTCGTGCTATCCGCCGCAGGAGTGCTGTCTTCAAACTCCAGAAACTCACGCAACTTACATTTCATCCCGGAATCGTGCAAAATCTATCCTTCGTAACACTAAAAACTATTTTCTCCGCAGAAAATGCAATAATCTTTCTGGTTCCTCTTCCTCACGCTCTTTCTAGTTTTTTGCAAAAAATGTCAACTCTAACTTTGCTTCTTAATCTTTCATTCCTTTAGTATCATCCGACGGCACAACTGCTATTTTACCTTCTTCTAAAGCTGAACTCTTTTGCTAAAGCTTCTGCCTCTAACTCTACCTTAGCCGATTCCGAAGCTATTCCTTTTTCTTCAACTCCCTCCAACTCAGTTATGACTAAAATTAGAATTTCTTCTAAAGATGTCATTTCTGCTCTCTCTGAGCTTAACACTAAGAAGGCGTATGGTCCCGATGGTATTCCTCCTGCGGTTCTCAAAACTTGTGCTTCCGAGTTTGCACCGTGCCTTGGAAAACTATTTCGTCTTTGTCTCTCTACTTCAACCTTCCCTTCTTGCTGAAAACGTGCGCTCATTCAGCCTGTGCAGAAGAAGGGGGATCCCTCTCAACCCTCTAACTACCGTCCAATTTCTTTGACCTACGATCTTTCTAAAATTTTTGAAACTATCCTTAATAGGGAGATTAGTAAACATCTCAATTCTTCAAATCTTATCTCTACTCACCAGTATGTCTTTCGTAAGAAACGCTCTACTGGTGATCTTCTTTCCCTTCTCTCTGACTCTTGGTCCTCCGCTCTTCGGCATTTCTGTAAATCCTTTGCTGTGGCGCCGGACTTATCGAAAGCCTTCGATAGAGTCTGGCACAAAGCATTGATTTCTAAACTTCCCTCTTTCGGTATCTATCCTCCTCTCTGTGATCTGTGATAGCAGCTGTTGTAGACGACCACCGTTCTTCCTTTAAATCTATTAATAGTGGTATTCATCAGGGTTCTGTCCTATCTCCAACACTTTTTCAACTTTTCATTAATGACCTTCTTTCTATTACCTCATCTCCTATTCACTCTTATCCTGATGACTCCACCCTTCATTACTCCTTCCAGTTTGAAAAACGTCCCACCCAACAGCAGTTAATAAACTCGAGAAAGATACCCTTGGAGCAACTAACCTCTGATCTTTCACGTATTTCAAAAGGGGCAGAGAAAACATGGTTGTTTTCAATGCCTCAAAAACTCAATTCCTCCATCTCTCTACCCGACACAATCTTCCACACAACTATAATGTCTTCTTTGAAAACACACAACTTACACCTTCATCTGTTCTTAATATTCTTGTCGTATCCTTTTCTCGTGATCTTTCTTGGAAAGATCACATTACTTCTCTATCTAAACACGCTTCTAAGAGATTGGGTGTTCTGAGGCTCCTTCAGAATTATTTTACGCCATCCCAGCTGCTTGTTCTGTATAGGGGTGTTGCTCGCCCCTGTATGGAGTATGCTTCGCACATCTTGGGTGGTTCCATTTATATCGCTCTCCTTGAGAAGGTGGAGTCTCCTGCTCTTACTAACTCTCTCCAATCTCTTTCTACCCGTCGAATTGTTGCGTCACTTTCTCTTTACTATCGCTATTACAATGGACACTGCTCTTTTGAACTTTCTCGTTGCATACATCCTCCATTGAGAAGAGTTCGTGCGACGCGCCTTTCTACACAGTCTCATCCTTTCTCTGTCCAACTCTCTGACCCCAGATTTAACCGCTATGCTCAATCTTACATATACTCTACTGGTGAAGTCTGAAACACACTCCCTTTATATGTTCTCCCAACTTCCTTTGAAATGCATACTTGCATGTCGGCCACCATCGACCAGGATAGATTTTTCCCAACTCCGGTGGAATTTGGAAGGCCTCCGGCCTTTGCCCACCTGAGGAAATATATATATATATATATATATATATATATATATATATATATATATATATATATATATATATATATATTATATATATATATATATATCCAAAGCGATGTAAGTACCCTTTATTAGGCATACTCCGGGGAGTGACAGTATGGTCTAGAATCTAGACCATTTCGTTTCACTTCCTAGCCCTTTGGTTCGTTCCTTTTCGCTTTTCACCTTCTCAGAGTGTCTCTAATGTACCCTCGACTCATATTGGAGTGTCTATGCTCCCACTTCTCCTTCCCCCTACTTCCTTCTCACGTTCCAAATTTACAAGTGCTTACTCGTCAAATACCTTTGTAAAAAAAAAAAAAGGTTAAACTCAACGCAGCCTCAGAGATGCTTCGAGGAGCGGCGTTCTTTTTAAAGTTTTCAAATCTCAATTGGAAGCATCTCAATTCTTCAAATCTTATCTTTGATCGCTAGTATGACTTCCATTAAGAAACGCTGTACTGGTGATCTCTTTCTATTCTCTCTGACTCTTGGTCTTCCACTCTACGGCATTTCGGTGAATCTTTTGCTATCGCGCTGGATATTTCGAAAGCCTTCGATAGGGACTGGTACAAATCTTTGATTTCTAAATTTCCCTCTTTCAGAATTTATCCTTCTCTTTGATTTTCTTTCTGATCGATCTATAGCTGCTGTTGTAGACGGCCACCGTTCATACTTTAAATCTGCTAATAGTGGTGTTCCTCTTTATTCTGTCCAATCCCCAAAACTTTTTAAGCTTTTCATTAATAATCTGCTCTCTATTACTTCATCATCTATCCGATCCTATGCTGATGATCTCACCAATCATTACTCCTTTCAGTTTGAAAGGCGCCCCTCCCAGTAACAGTTTTTTGACACTAGAAAGGTTGACTTGGAATATCTGAGGAAGAAATTGAGGAAGAGGAAGAGAAAACATTGTTTTTTTCAATGCCTCAAAAACTCAATTCCTCCATATCTCTACTCGAGACACTCTTCTACAAAACTATAACGTCTTCGAAAACACGCAACTCAAGCCTTCATCTGTCCTTAATAATCTCTAGTGGTCTTTCTTGGAAGGATCACATTACTTCTCTTTCTAAGCAAGCTTCTAATAGGTTGAGTATTCTGTTGGGCATTCGTGATTTTTTTACGTCAATCCAGTTGCTTTATCTTTATAGGGGTGTTATTCTCCCCTGTATGGAATGCGCCTCATACATCCGGAGTAGTTCCACTCACACAGCTCTCCTTGACAAGGTGGAGTCTGGCTTTTCGTCTTAAAAACTCTTCCTTTCTCACTAATTCTTTCCAGTCTCTTTCTGCCCGTAGAACTGCTGCGTAACTCACTACATACAATCGCTAGTACAATGGACACTGCTCTTCTGAACTATCCCGTTGCTTTTCTCTTCCATTGAGAGCACGTTGGTGTAACACGATATTTCTACACAGTCTTATCATTTCTCTGTTCAACTGTCTGATCCTAGACTTAACCGCTATGCCTAATCTTATATACACAACAACTGGTAAAGTCTGGAACACACTCTCTTTTTTTATTTTAACGATTAGGTTCTGATATGGACCCAACTCTGGTGGAAATTAGTAGTTTTCTGGTCTTTACCCACCAGAGGAGATATAATATATTTATATATATATATATATATATATATATATATATATATATATATATATATATATATATATATATATATATAAATATATATATAGAGAGAGAGAGAGAGAGAGAGAGAGAGAGAGAGAGAGAGAGAGAGAGAGAGAGAGAGAAGTTAAGAGAGGTGATAACAAGTTTTGCTGAAAAGCTAAAAGAGGTGGGATTAATCGTGAATGTTGAAAAGACCTGTTAATAATTAGAAGGGAGGAAGAGGAAGAGGAGCTTGTGCTGAAGGTGCATGGCGAGGAGGTGATTGTGGTAGAGAGATGTGAATATTTGGGGAGGAGAAAGTATTCACAAGGGAATGAAGTAATATGCTGGAAATCACCAACTGGATGGAGAAATACGAAGAATGGTGTGAGCGCTGTACCCAGTCTTGGCAGACAAAAGAATGGATATAGGAGTAAAGAAAGTAATTTTTGAAAGTACTCTAACCTCAATTTTGTAATATGGAACGGAGACTTGGAGTGCGACAACAAGAGAAGAAAGCAGAATTCAAGCAACAGAGATGAGGGTGTTGCGTTTGATGGTGGGAACCAGGAAGGAGAGGATAAGAAGCGAAAGAATTAGATAAAGTATAGGGGTTGAACCAATTAATCAAAAGATAGATGTAGCAAGACTGAGATGGTTGGGACACGTGTGGAGGATGCAGGAGAGGAGAGAGACTAGAGGGAGGTGAGAGTGCAGGCCAAGATTAAGAAGACCGAGAGGGAGACAAATGAGAGATGAATGGAGTCAGTTCGGGATTCACTGAGGCGCATCAGCTGCCTATGATGGAACAGTTGGTGGCAGATGGAATTATTTACGAAAAGATCTAGATAGAGACGAGTGCTGGCCCCACTGACAGGACCCTAGAGCCTTACTTGGATCTGATATATATATATATATATATATATATATATATATATAATATATATATATATATATATATATATATATATATATATATATATATATATATATATATATATATATATATATTATTTTTTTTTTTTTTTTTTTTTTTTTTTTTTATTGTAAAAAATTGGTATCGGTATCGGTATCGGATAATTTTTCGGTATCGGTATCGGTATCGGTGAAATTGAAAAGTCTTGGTATCGGTATTTTTTAGGTATATCGGTATCGGTATCGGTAAAAATTTTGGTATCGCTCCATCCCTAATATATATATATATATATATATATATATATATATATATATATATATATATATATATATATATATATATATATATATATATATATATATATATATATATATATATATATATATATATATATATATATATATATATATATATATATATATATATATATATATATATATATATATATATAAAGTAAGTGCATATGATTTCCATGATTTTAGCAAGAGTAGATATTAATTATAAAAAGATAATGGGACTTGTTGTGATGCCTTAGGGAACATTCCAATTTAAAAAATGTGTGAAAAAAGTTGGATTTTTGCTTCAAGTCAATTAAGAATTTATTTTTGAAATCTTTCACCAACAAAAGAGTAACGGTGTCTCTGTACAGAGTAAATGTATATTAATTAAAAATTTATCTGATAAATCCATAGTGTTTTTATTCCAGATTTTTTAATTGAATTAAATAAAAAAAAATTCTTTTAAAAAAAAAAAAAAAAAAAAAAAAAAATCGTTTTTTTTTTTTTTTTTTTTTTTTTTTTTTTTTTTTTTTTTTTTTTTTTTTTTTTTTTAATGACGTGTATTTTACTGAATCCAGTTTGGGCAAAGATTGATTGAAGTAAAGCATATATTTACAATAAATTACATATGTCACTGGCCAACAAAGTTTAACTTTATTTTCTTCTTAATTAAATTCTTATAAAACTTTTCCTGCTGATTTGTTTATAAAAAGTTTCCATCACCCATCAGTCCAAAAGTTTATATTTAGAGACATGCTATGTCCCATGTCCTTGTATTTTTGAAGAAGTTTACTGACATATGATATGTAAATTCATAAATGTTTAGTTTCCTATAAAATTGTGACCACTTCTTTTTAAAAGATGATCATGCAACATTTCGTGCATATTTAACTTGCTTTCAACAACTCTGTATTTCATCATCTCATTAATCGGAGGACCTACATAAATATGCCCTCCTTTATTTTAGCTTCACAGATTTTTGCAATTTTTTTTCATTGATAAATAGAAATTCATCCCCATTAAGATCCGTTGGTTTCACAAAAGTCTTCTTAAAAAAAATAGTTTTATATGAAATGGGAACGGTGAGTTGCTTTTAAGTCTAACAAGTTGCTGCTGAAAAGACATTTTTCTGTCCTATAATAAATGATTCTCATTTTGGTCAGTTCTTTTCAATAAGTGGTTTCTTTTATCTCTGCTCTCTCACATGCGAATGAAGCAGCAAAATTAAGTATATTCTTGTTGTAATCCAAGTAAGATGGATATCACTTTCTAATCTTCACATATTTTCAAAGAATACTTTTCATATTGGATGATGGAATATTGAAAGAGTGATAGCAGAAATTTCATGTTATTAGTTCCCAATGTGAAGCAGGCTACTTTCAAGCTTGTCTTTGAGGAATCGGTAAATAGAGGCCGTTCTTCAGTCTTGTGCTCAGGCCTATTCACTCCAACAGACCTTCGATTTTCTTACATAATATTTGTACCTCTTGTTTAGAAAACAGATGCTCAAGTTCTTTATAACGATCAAAGAAGAAAAAAAAAGACTTTAGTCTTTCTCTGAAGCCAGTTCTTGCCTTTCAATCTTGAAGCGAGCAATTTTGCTTTGAATATAAATAAACCCAAAATCACGAACTAAATCATTTAGATCTGAATGCGACAGCAAGTGAAGCACATAAGAAGTAGAAGCGCTTTCTTTTGAGTAACTTCATTCATCAAGACACAGTTCATCCCCAACATCTTCACCAGTATCTTATCCATGCATTGTGGAATCTGACAGAGCAGGTGTAGGAAACTCTGGGGCATGAGACATCAGTTTAGTTGCTGATGACAGGGATAGATATATGCAACTTTAAGTCTAGAATTTGGGCAAGTCCTAAATATATTAGTCAAGCAAAAACAGCACCAATATATATATATATATATATATATATATATATATATATATATATATATATATATATATATATATATATATATATATATATATATATATATATATATATATATATATATATATATATATATATATATATATATATATATATATATATATATATGGTAACAATTTCCTATATTTTTCTCCTGTCTATTATAATCATTTTCACTCTTTCTTCCATGCACAATTTCAACTTCATACTAATTTGTATCAGATACATCGCTTCCTATTCTATCCACCACCCTTTTACCTTCACAACAGCTTAACATACCCTCCCGTTTATCTCACATTTGCAGAACTTCCTATTCCTACCTATCGGATCTGAGAATAACAAACTAGAGATGCTTTCGTCTATCTTCTAGGGATGGAAATGCTTTGCTCCGACTCTCTGCAGATAGTCCTTCTCCATCAATTCGAAAGTCCAATCTTAAATTTTTTATAATTCTTTGACCGATTGAGCTGAAATTTTCAAGTTATATGCATTTTTACCCGAAGTTCTAAACTGATTTCGAAGGATATTCTGAGTCTATAACGGCTTGAAAGTTATTTGGTCCCAAAGTTGAAAAAAATGAATAGCGGGGTCAAACTACTGGTCTACATGAGCTGAAAGTTTGACTTAACAATCTTAACCCAAATTTCTTGCATTAGTGTGAACAGATATTTGATATCACGTCTAGAAGAAAAGTTATAAGCACTCAAATTTTTTCTTGAAAAAGAAATTACAAATAAATTATTTTAAAAAAATGATACCTACTAATTTATTTTTATTTTTGAATATTGTTTAGAGGAGGGATAGACCTACAACTGTTATTTAGTGCATTATTAAATGCTATTTGTTTGAAGAAAGATAAATCTTCTCTAAGGGGTTATATCTCGGAAGAAACGAATCGTACTGAATAAAGTATAGAAAATAATTTGTAGCCCCATCTATCCTTTATACAGCAATTAAAAATAAAAAGTGTGGTAGTTGTATTTTTTTTTTTTTTTAAATATTTTTGTCTGAAAAGGTAAATTTAAAAAAAAAAAAAAAATTTCGATTGTTTATCAGTTTTGGGTTTATAACATTTTTTCTATAACTCTGGAAGCAAAAGTTTGTTAGAATCTTTTGTAACCCATAGAATTTTAAATAAACAGTCCAAATTTCAGGTCACTTCAAAAGATGTTTCGATCCTCCATTGATTTGAAAAATAGTCAAATTTTCCAAAAAAAACTTTTTAACCGTTTTAAACTCAGAAAAACGCTAGAAATGGACTCTTTTCACCGGGAAAAAAATCCATATACACAGAAAATTTCAGCAAAATCTTTCAAAAACTAAACAGTCCCCTTGATCAAGAAGAAAGTCGAATCCATTTCTGCGACTAAGTAATGACCATGACTCCTGACCATACCTTTTTCTACACTTAGCCACATTCTAATTTGCAGACTTAGAAATCTTATAAGATCCCATTACATTCGTAATATTGGTTTGAAACTAGAACAAAACCATCTAATTTTTTTTCTTTCTTTCTTTATTACTCACGAAACTCTCCACAACTTATTTAAGATTGTCAGTTCTCTCTTTAAGAATTCTATTTCACACGTTTAAGGTTCTACACTAACCTTCAAAATGCAATCAGAGCATTTTGAAGATATATATATCTTGAATCCAAGATATTCTAGTTCTACAAACACCTTAATGATAAAAGAAGGTATTTTTCTTAGGAAATACAACAATCAAATTTAAACTAATAGTAACAAACTATATTTTGTTTTAAGCCTTAGACCAATAAATTGCAATAAATAAATAAGAAAAATAGCAAACTTGCTAACAATTTGAAGATGGTAATTATAGGAGGTTTTTACCACCATCTGTCTTTAGTAGTGAGAAAAGGGAGAGTCAATCACATAGTTTCATTGGAATTCAGATTTCACATAGTCAAAAGTTATTTTTTTTTATAAAAAAAAAAAAAAAACGCTGAATTTCTCATATCCTTTTTGGTTTCTGGGATTTTTAATTTCGACAGATTCGGTTGCAAAAATATTTTGAAGGAGTTTATTACAAAAAAAAAAAAAAAAAAAAAAAAAAAATTTACTTAAGATGTTCCATACAAAAAAACAAATGCAAACTCAAAACCACGGTTTTATATTAATATTCATTAATTATCTAGTTTAGCTTATTGTAATATATATATATATATATATATATATATATATATATATATATATATATATATATATATATATATATATATATATATATATATATATATATATATATATATATATATATATATATATATATATATATATATATATATATATATATATATATTATATATATATATATATATATATATATATATATATATATATATATATATATATATATATATATATATATATATATATATATATATATATATATATATATATATATATATATATATATATATATATATATATATAATATATATATATAATAATAATAATAATAATAATAATAATAATAATAATAATAATAATAATAATAATAATAATAATAATAATAATAATAATAATAATAATAGTAATTATTTACAAATGTTAATTCCAAAAATATGAAACATGTACGTTTTATTTTTTTAATTTTTAATAAAATAAATAAAATAAATTCAAAAAATACACAAAACCACAAAAAAAAAATTACATAAAAATATATAAAATAAAACCAAAATGTTTACATAAAAACCACTTAAAAAACACATGTTTTCGAATTATATATATTTAGACTTCCATCTTTCAAATGGAAGTATATATATATTATATATATATATATATATATATATATATATATATATATATATATATATATATATATATATATATATATATATATATATATATATATATATATATATATATATATATATATATATATATATATATATATATATATAATATATATAATAAAAAAAAAAAAAAAAAAAAAAAAAAAAAAAAAAAAAAAAATAAATTGCTCAAAAAAAAAAAAAAAAAAAAAACACTAAAAATGTAAAACTTTATTAAAATTGCTTACTAGCTTTCTGAGGTCACATCCGTATCTTCATCTTTAAGAGGTCACATCCGTATCTCTATATTTAGGAGGTCACACCCGAGTCTCCATATTTCGGAGATCACATCCGTATCTTCATTTTTCAGGAAAGAAATAAAATGGGTAAAAGTTAAAAAAGACTCAAAAAGGTTGACTAAATCACGGTATTCAAACTACGTGTAAAACCACCTAAAACACTATTTCTTAAAATTATATTGTTAATAAAATTATCAATTATCAAATTTTCATGAATATTAAAATTTTTTACATTTTTAGAAATGAAATATGATTCTAAAAATCTCCTTTTATTTAAATTATCCTCTCTAATAATTAACAGATTTATTCAAATATATTCCATGATTATGATTCAGACGATGACGGTACAAAGAGGGTACCGCCATAAAGACTAACTCAAAGGACCTCCCCGAGTGTACTCAAAACATACGGTAACAGGAATCTTCGTTTTCGGTGTTTAATGCGTACTTGTGTTTAGTCAACCTTTTTGAGTCTTTTTTAACTTTTACCCATTTTATTTCTCTCCTGAAAAATAAAGATACGGATGTGACTTCCGAATTATGGAGATACGGGTGTGATCTCCGAAAGTTTCAAGCAGTTTTAACAAAGTTTTACATTTCTAGCGTTATTTTCCTTGGGGTTTAGTGTAATATATTATATATATATATATATATATATATATATATATATATATATATATATATATATATATATATATATATATATATATATATATATATATATATATATATATATATATATATATTTATGAGAGAGGGAAGTGAATGACTATTACCTAAATTACGAAATTTAAAAATGTCAAATATTCTTATAATAAATAGAAATAATATTCTATAGTAGAAGTCTATTTCTTAATCCAAACCGTTTCATAGCATTTCGTTACACTCCTATTTTTGAATTTATAAATATTAATAGGAGCAAGATTTGGATCAAATCGCACTAGATCAAATCCCTATACACGCGAGTTCATGCATGTATATCCATAGTTTATTAAACAAACTTTTATTCAATTCCACGTTAATATCTGAAATAAATAAATTGTATATATATATATATATACATATATATATATATATATATATATATATATATATATATATATATATATATATATATATTATAATATGTATGATGTAAATAGAACATTATGGGAAGATAAAGAAGTCTTTCCTCATCTGGGGTCGAACCACCGCATGTATCAACTGAGAACGACAAAGACTCGATGCTCTACCGCTGAGCTATCCTCGAACCCGAAAAAATTCGATTCAAGAACAGTTTCAAGCATACGAGCTCCCGTCAAGGCACTATCACCAGGTTTTCACCCTGTTCTTCCCTCGTTCTTTAAGATTTATTCAATGACAATGCTTATAAACGCAGCAGTAAATAGGTATGAAGTAAATAGAACATTATGGGAGAATAAAGAAATCTTTCCTCATCTGGGGTGGTTCGACCCCAGATGAGGAAAGACTTCTTTATCTTCCCATAATGTTCTATTTACATCATACATATACTGTTGCGTTTATAAGCATTGTCATTGAATAAATCTTAAAGAACGAGGGAAGAACAGGGTGAAAACCTGGTGATAGTGCTTTGACGGGAGCTCGTGTGCTTGAAACTGTTCTTGAATCGAATTTTTTCGGGTTCGAGGATAGCTTAGCGGTAGAGCATCGAGTCTTTGTCGTTCTCAGTTGATACATGCGGTGATTCGACCCAAGATGAGGAAAGACTTCTTTATCTTCCCATAATGTTCTATTTACATCATACATACACTGCTGCGTTTATAAGCATTGTCATTGAAAATATATATATATATATATATATATATATATATATATATATATATATATATATATATATATATATATATATATATATAATATATATATATATATAATATATATATATATATATATTGGCTGTCTTCACTACAGACCGGGGTAAGAATAATGATTGTTCTTCAAAATTTATTTTTTTCAGTCTACTTATTAAAACCTAAAAAATTTTTACAAAACTTAATTACATGAAAAAAAAATATAAATTTGGTGAAATGATAAAAATGACATTAATGAAACATACATATATAAACGTAAATGAAAACCAAGAGAAAAAAAAAATAAAAAAAATTGAAAATGATACCAAAATAAAGAAATGATAACAAAAATTATAATAAGTCTGTTAGTGGTTTCTTCATTCCATAAACCAAAATCATTCTAGTATTAAACTAATTAAAATTTCCAAGTTTTCTTTAGAAAGATTGATTATCACTAAAATATAAATCAATAAATGGCCTAAAGTAAATTTTTGTAACCAAAATGAAAAACAGATGATAAAAATGATAAACTAATAAATAAACTAATATTTAAAAAAAGAGAGGGAAAGAGAGAGAGAGAGAGAGAGAGAGAGAGAGAGAGAGAGAGAGAGAGAGAGAGAGAGAGAGAGAGAGAGAGAGAGAGAGAGAGAGAGAGACCAAATCCAAATAATAATAATAATAATAATAATAATAATAATAATAATAATAATAATAATAATAATAATAATAATAATAATAATAATAGATGATTACATATCATGATGATTATATTTGTTATGAAATGCAAGCAATAGTAAAAATGGTAATAAAATGCTTAAAAAAAATACCTACAAATAATTTTGTTTTTATTTAATTAAAGATGGAACTTCTTAAATTAAAATAATAACACTGATAATAATAATAATGATAATAACATTAAAAGTAACTGCATATTAATTACCATAAAAAAATTAAAATCGTAAAATAGATAATGAAAAAATAAATATTAATAATAAAGATTTGCTAAATGCAAGAAAATACTATTAATAAAGCTTGGTAATTTTATTATCTATCACTAGCAAAATAGTATAATAATAATATAAATGAAATAAAATGTTAAATGATATGAGAAAAAAAACTTAAATCTTGGATTACGTTCCTAAGAAATAAAATAAATGAAATAAATTGTTAAAGAAATAAAAAAAAATCTTAAATCTTAAAACTACGTTCCTATGTATATAAAACTTGCCATGTTTCTTGTGGGAAACAAAAATAGGAACCTAAAATAAACGTACCTTTCACCAGGCGGAGATCTTACAGTCTAAGATAGAGATCTCTTTGAAGTATTATAAAGTCAGTTGTGTAAGAATCAGATAAGAAATGTTTTAGACCAATCCTAAGGTAGAATGTGATGGGGTGATATGACGAAAGCGTTTTATGATATCTAGAAGTTTCCCGAATATTAGAGAAAAAGAAAAATTTGTAAAGAAAGAATTTTTTTTATAATTATTATTATTATTAATTTAAAATAAAACGAGTTTTATGTGTATTCTTTTAAATTTTTTTTTTTTTTAATTAATAATTATATATATTATATATATATATATATATATATATATATATATATATATATATATAATATATATATATATATATATATATATATATATATATATAATATATATATATATATATATATATATATATATATATTATATATATATATATATATATATATATATATTATATATATATATATATATATATATATATATATATATATATATATATATATATATATATATTAACAGAGAAAAAATTTTCCGCACGCCAGGATTCGAAACCACTGACAACAGTGTCGCCGTTAGACAGTAAACTTAAGGCTCTACCACTGAGCTACGACGCCTTCCCAGAAATAGAAGGCATAGTAGAATAGTTTTGTACGCAGTCTCATCATTTCTCTGTTCAACTCTCTGTCCTCAGACTTAATCACTATGCTGAATCTTACACGAACTCTACTGGTAAAGTCTGGAACACATTCCCTTCAACTATTTTTTCCAACTTTCTTTGATTTACACACCTTGAAACGCCGTGTATCGGGACATGTCGGCTTTTAATTTGACTAGATTTCCGATATTCTCTGATTCTGTTGGAAATTTTAGTAGGCCTCCGTCCTTTGCCCATCAGAGGTTATATATATATATATATATATATATATATATATATATATATATATATATATATATATATAATATATATATATATATATATATATATATATATATATATATATATATTATATATATATATATATATATATATATATATATATATATATATATAATATATATATATATATATATATATACTATATATATCCCTATCTCTTAACAACTCTTTGACATTACTCATCCAACTTCCGTCTATATCCCCTTCTCTCTCATACCTTCCTCTGTTGAAACAAATACCTCTTTTGCCATTCTCTCTTCATTCATTCTACAAACATGTTCAAACCCTTTCAGTATACTTTGTTCAGCTCTCTCAACTATACTCTTTCTCCATCCCACACATTTCCGTTATTCTAACATTGCTGACTCTATCTCTTCTACCAACAACACAAACGGCTCTCAGACCTATTTCATTTCGAAAACTTCTATTCTTTTTCTTCCTAGCGTTCATCTTCAATACTTCTCTCCCATACATAGCAACCATTATATAACATCCCTCAAGCATTCTCCCCTTCATCTCCCTTGGTAACCTTCCTCTACCACAAATATACCTCAAACCACCCAACACTTTCTCCTTTTCTCTTATTCTATGACCATCTTTATCACCCATGATAACATAACCCTCACCAAAAATCACCCCCAGATACTTAAATAGAGTAACTCGCTTCATTCAATCTCTCCCTACCCACTTTAATTTGTAAATCATCTCCCTCATTCCTCATTTCTCCCCATTTTTCATTCACGGCACTTTACTCTTAAGCCAAATTCATCACAACCCTTTACAAACTTATCAACCAATACTTTCAAATTTTCCTGTGTCTCTGCCAAAAGTACCACATCATCCTCATACATCAACACATTTGCATCCCACATACCTTCTTGCTCCCTCATTCTCCCCTTTCCATACCCTATCCATTTTTCTCACCACTTTATGAATAAATAGAATAAATAACCCAAGAGGCATTAAACAACCCTGTCTTAGACCATTATTTACATAAAAAAACTCACTCTCCATTTTGTTTATTCTCGCACATGCCCTACTATTGCCAAAAAATGCTCAATGCCTTCCTGTACTTTCTCCTCAATTTCAAACTCACTCAGGACCTCCCACAGTTCATTCCACACTCATGCATCCTGCCAATCTTGAGGAACCAAACACGTTGCCAAACATAAATAAAATCTTACTATCCATTCTGCAACACTCATACAAGTTTCCAGCAGCGTCTGTCCACTTTTTCCATTCAAACCCGTAGATTTACCACTTCTCACTTTCTTCAAAGCTTTACCTATTTCTTTTATCGGGATTTCCTCCTCAGACTCATCCATCATCCTTCTCCTATCCTTCATCAAAGTCACACTCCTAACCTCCCTCTCATTCATCAACCTACTGAAATACTCCATCCATCTTGCTCAACCTCCTTCCCACCCTCCTTACCCCATAAACATTCTTTGCACTTTCTACAAACGATTCTTTTAACCTTCCCATTCCTTCTACACTTCCTCAGTCGCACTCCCTTTTACCTCATTCCATCTTAAACTAAGCTCTTTTCTAAATTGCTCCCCCACTCCCTCTTCCTCAAGTCTCTTTACTTTCACGTCAAGTAATCTATCTCTTACTCTTTTCTTAATACATATGTAATCTAGTAAATCCCTTTCACCATTTACCCCACTTACAAAAGTCAACTTCTGTTTTAACTTTTAACCTACCAAGTATTCCCACGCATACTTCAAATAGATTCTCCCACATTTGTATTTCTTTAACCCACCCAAATGGGCCCACCACTCCTAAATGCTCGCATTTAATAGCCTATTAGGCACACATTTGTACTCACCTCAAAAACACTCAAGCATTCATTCACTTTCTCCCAAAACACTCTTCTTTCTTCTTCCTTTGCTCCATTCAACTGCGCGTATGCACATACAAACACCCATTCCTCTCTGTTAAGCCTCAGTCTCATCCATATAAATTTTTGAAGATATTCTTTTATACTTTTTTATACATTCTCATTATCTTTGACTCATCACTATTGCCACCCCTTCCCTAGATCTCACTCTCTCTCTCTCCAACACCTGAATATACTCCTTTAAAACCAATAAAATTGACCTTCCCTTTCCCCTTAAGTTTAGTCTCCGTCAACCCCAACAAATCCAACTTCTTTGCTATCCATATCTCCCCAATTTCCTTCTGCTTCATATCGTTATTTAACCCTCTTGTATTCAAACGTCCAATTTTATTACAACTGAACCTTTCTTAACTTCTATTTCATTACATTATTATTACTCTGTATTATTATTATTATTATTATTATTATTATTATTATTATTATTATTATTATTATTATTATTATTATTGTTATTATTATTATTATTATTATTATTATTATTATTATTATTATTATTATTATTATTATTATTATTATTATTATTATTATTATTATTATTATTATTATTATTATTATTATTATTATTAAAAAAAATCGTAGTACAGAAGATGCACTAAATCTCCTTACAGAAAACATATACAGAGAACGTTAAAGGTATAGAATGTTTCTGAGTTTCGATGTTTTGAAAATATCGATATTCGAAAATATCGATATATTGAAACATCGATATGCCTATTCAAATATTATTTTTATAATTATTATTTTTTAGTTTTCTAGCTTACCTAGTTCGACTTATCATAACCTGAACTACCGAAGTTGCCGTAAAATACAGACCTAACCTATAAAAAAAAAAGTTGCAATGAGATACCGATTAAAATCGAAATTTCAAAATATCGATATAAAAAATATCGAAACTCAGAAACATTCTATACCTAAGCCCAGAGAACTAAGCGATAAGCAAACATGCGTACTATTACTATTAGACTTCTCAAAAGCATTTGATGTCGTTCCGCACAACTTACTCCTAATAAAATTAAATAGGCTTGGCGTTTCAAAAGACTCTATAAACTAATTTCAGTCATATATATCTGGTAGAACACAATACTTGAAGTTAGGAGATGTCTCATCCTCCCTCGCTTCAATTTCTCAAGGAGTCCCTCAGGGACCTAATTTAGGTCCACTATTCTTTGACATATACACTAATTACTTCCCAAACTGTTATAATTCTTTACATTCACAATACGCTGATAATACCGCAATTCTATTAACAGACCGTAATATAGATACACTAAACACAAAAGTAAATAATGTATCTGAAAATATGATCATCCACCGATCTTGATTTTTTTCCTTTTTGACTTATCAAATTCTCTCTTATGAATATATTTGGCAAAAATAAATGGGAGATTAATAAAAAAATCAATATAACTTTAGTTGACTTAGAGAAGGTTCTTCAACATGTGTCAAGGAAAGTACAATGGAATATCTTGCAATGGAGAAATTTGAAGTACCATGTAAGTTGATAAGACGATAAAGAAAACTAAAGTTAAAAAACAAACAGAAAACAGTAATTATTTTTGCATTATAACTATAATACAGCAATGCAGCGTACTTTCTTTGATTTTGTTCATATTTCATAATGAACTATTCTGACAGACTGCTGTCAGGTAGATAGTGAGATTTTTGTTTACGAGGACGACCTGATGTAGATTATGGAGACAATGGGAGGCCAGCAGAGGTTTAATACTATACTTAATGAGGTGTTGACTGATAAGGTATGAGATTATGCTAATTGAAGCTGAATAAGAGTAGCTAAATGTTTTGAATGAAACGCACCATAAGGAAAATCTTAGAGTATGCTTTAGAGCTGGTAACAGTGGAACCCTGGAATTTCATTCTCGATGTGGCAAATGTAATGGAACATTTGCCCAGTGTTCCCACTACTAATAGATCGGAACAAACAATAATTGATGCAAGAATCTTATGACAAAGAATAACCTATGAGAATGATACATGGCCGATGAACACCAAAAATAAAAGAAAGATACAGGTCTATTAGATGAAAGTTCGGAGTGTTAGATTTAGAGTTGGAAGTATAAAACATATTAAATTTATTGATAAAGAAGAATTGATTAAAATGGTTTTGTCGAGGTTTTTGGTGAAGAAATACTATGAACAGAAGCCTATGAGGAGAGAAAAATCGAAACATTAATTGAGAGAAGAGAGTGGGTTGGAGAATGAGATGAAATAGAGAAGTCGAAGGTGATGAAGATAGATAAATATGGATGAAGTTTTGTCCTGGTCGTCTGTCAAATACACAGATTTACAGTAGCTTGAAGACAAAAGTGAAAACGTCTTTGAAAAATGTAATTTTTCTTTTTCCCTGACATAAATAACATTAAATTAGTTTACAACAGAAACGAATATTTGTGCACTCAGAAATCGTTTAAAATGAAAAATAATAGGAAAAAATTAAAAACAGTAAATTATTTGTTTCTTTAAAAAAGGGGAGGCTTACATTTAAAAAAAACAAAATTTTTCATTCGATTCTCCTGAAAATTTCAGTATATATGGCTTTTTTCCCGACGAAAATAGTCGATTCCTAACGTTTTTACGAGAGATTTAATGTTTAGCATTTATATGGGAATGTTTTTCAAAATTTAAATCAACGGTGATGCCACATAAAAAATATTTTTGGTCTGAAATTTGGAACATATATTCCTTATTCTATTGGCTACAAAAACTTTTGATAGAATTTTGCTCCCAGAGTTACACAAAAAACAGTATTAGTCCAAGACTGACTCACTGTCGAAAGAAATTATTTTTTGGAAAAAAAAAAATTCAAATTTTCAGAAAAAATATTTAAAAAAAAAAAAAGTTATAATTACTACGTAAATAAATTTTTGACATACTTATAGAAGAGTGTTGGCGCTACAAATTCTCTTATACTTTGTTCGATCTGATTTGTTTGTTCCGAGATATGATCTCTCTAATAAAAGGTCCATTTTTAGAAAATTTCAAAAATTTCAAAAGTTTGAGAGGCTATACCTTCCTTCAAACAATTAGCATTTAATAATGCTCTAAATAAATGTTGTAGACCTATCTCTCCTCTAAACAATGTCCAAATTTATTCAAAATTCTCGCATAGGATTTTTTTTAAATAATTTTTTTCTCCGAAAGGGTAAAAAAAATTTCAAAAAAAAATTCGACTGAATATATCTTTTTTTTTGGACATTGATATCAAAAATCGTTGCGATGATTAAAGAGATTGGGGCTAAGATTGTTTAGGCCAATTTTCATCTCACGTGGAAAAATATTTTTTTAGATCTAATTCGTTTTTTATTTTGAATAATGACCACTAATACCTATGAAACCGTTATAGACTCATAAAAACACTAAAAATGGACTATTTTCGTCGGGAAAAAAGTTATATATACTGAAAATTTTAGCCAAATCGATTAAAAAATAAAAAAAAGCTGTGAAATGTAAGCCTCCTCTTAATTAACTGAGAAGCAATATATAGACTAAAATACCACTCTGCAAAACAAGATATCTTGGTACCTGGCTTCGATGGATGGATTTCCATCCCAATTTGTTTCACGTTTTCGAGGAGATGAATTGAATTGCTTAAAACATCATCAAAAAATTCAATTTCTGAACCCTCGATGTCCATTTTTAGGTAATCAATTTTCTTATCAAGCAAATTTAGCATAGATAAAATATTTTCATAACGATCAACCTGCAAGTAGTATATATATATATATATATATATATATATATATATATATATATATATATATATATATATATATATATATATATATATATATATATATATTATATTTTTTTTTTTTATTATATATTATATATATATATATATATAAAATAAATAGATATGTTTTTTTTTCAAATATCATATTCCTTAGGTAGTATCGAATCCGAACGATCAAGAACGTGAGTCAATCACTTACCGTTATGATATATATATATATTTATATATATATATATATATATATATATATATATATATATATATATATATATATATATATATATATATATATATATATATATATATATATATAATATATATATATATATATATATATATATACATATTATAATTAAAAAAAAAAAAAAAAAAAAAAAAAAGGTTTTTTTTTTTTTTTTTTTTATTTTTTTTTTTTTGAATTGCAGTTTTACTTGTTTGTTTGCTTGCTAGGCTGTGTTTTTCTTTGTATTTGTTTAAAAGTGATTGTGTATGCAGAATGGCGGGTTTGAGCAGTCGTGGATTTTCTGTACACTTTACCAATGTTTGTGGCTGACGCTCTAATTTACCTCTTTAACTCTCGTCCTAACCTTTTGCTCTTATCTGAGACCCAGATATCAAAGAATTACTCCTCTAACTTTTTAAATATATCCAACTGTAACTTATTGCAAAATTTACGTTTTAAGGGTGGAGTATTTGCCAACGTAAAAAACTAGCACTACGGTGACACGTCTTGTGAAACTTGAATCTCCTAATTTCGATGTTTTGTGTCTTGAAACCTTTCTCCCTACCACTACAATAATCTTGTGCTTCTGCTACTGTTCTCCCAAAAGAACAGATTTTTCTACCTTTCTTGAGTATTAACTATTTCCTATGAGAGATTAACATCTTCACATCCAAATATTAAGGTTCTCTATTTAGGGATTTCAATGTACACAACACTGAATGGTTGAGTTTCTCTCATACTGATCCATGAGGGGAGGAGACCGAATTATTCAGCATTATCAACGATCTGGAGCAACTGAATAAAAAGAAGCAACACACATTCCGGATCGTTAAAACCGATTCTTGAATACTCTTGACCTATGTTGCACTACTAGTCCTTCTCTATATAGATACGCTGTCTTTGCACCTATAGGAAACTCTGACAACAATCTAACTACTCTTAATTTTTATGATTTCTCTCTAACTGCTCCACCCTCCATTAAGCGTGTCTTTTTCACTTTGATCGGGCTGACTGGATGCTTTAAGTTGCTTCTACGCTAACTATCCTTGGAGGGACTGCTTTTTCTCTGAAGATTATTCGGCTTTTGTCGATAAGATGGGACTGTAATCGTTGATCGGATGAGCAGCTTCATTCCTTCTACATTTAAATCTTTCTCTCATCAAAATCCATGGTTTGATAGCGCTTGCTCTTGTGTCATTCAAGCTAGAGATACCTCATATCGAGAGTAGAATAAATCTCCTTCTCTTATAACTCTCGCTAATTTTAATTCAGCTCGGAATCGTTGCAGGGATATTGTTCGACGAGCAAATCAGACTTTCACCAAAAGAAGGTGTAGAGAGCTACAGAATTCTCCTACTGACAAATGTATCTGGCATCTTACCAAAAATCTCATGAAACAACTTCTGTAAATCTTCCTTTCCACCTCTTATTCGCTCTAATGGTTTTGTTGCTAACACTCCAACTGAAAAGCTAATCACTTCGGCATCCTGTTCTTCACTAATTCAAAACTGGACGACTCCGGCAATCCTCCTCCTACTTCTTCTCCTCTCAGATGTTCCATGCCTTTACCTGCAATTATAATTGATCAGGTGCGTGGGATTCTGAAATCATGAAAGTTAGGAAGGTAAACGGCCCGGATGGCATCCTCCCGAGTTTTAAGGGAG
>SEYY01023560.1:5000-11361 GCA_009176605.1 Armadillidium nasatum
TTGTAGTAATACTAGTAATAGTAGCATTGGTAATAATAGAAGAAGTTTAAGGAGCAGTAATAGTATACGAATACAATAATTATTACTATTTTATTATTATTATTAGTAGTAGTAGTAGTAGTAATGAGTAGGTAGTACTTAAAAATATCAGTAGTTCAGCTAGTAGTAATATTAATAACGACAAGGTTTTGTCTTCATAAGTAACCCTGTTATTGAGATTGCCTAGCTCTAAGATCCATAATTTTAAACTTTGCAATTAAAATAGAGAATCATTATCATTACAAATACTTTTTTTTATGCCTGATATGTCGATATGAAGATTGATATTTCAAAGTTGCATTTAGAAAAGTATTTCAAATTTTAAGCAGTCAAGCTTAATAACTAATTCTTCTTTCATTATATCGTTCATGCTCTATCAGAAGTTCAGAACTAACAAATAACAAACCTTATTGATGTCTGGGGGGGGTCCCAGTTAATACCTTGGTAAACCCCATTAAAGTTTGGAGTCCCTTTTAATACCTTTGCAATGCTATTGATGTCTGAGGCCCATGTTAATAATACCCTTGCAAACCCCATTGAAGTCTGGGTTTTTTTTTAATACCTTAGCAAACCCCATGTTAATAATACCTTTGCAAGCCCCATTGAAGTCTGGGGTTCCAGTTAATACCTTTCAAACCCCATTGAAGTCTGGGGTCCCAATTAATACCTTTGCAAACTCCACTGAGGTAGGGGGTTCCAGTTAATACCTTTGCATTGGCATTACGAACTCATTTTTTAAGTAGATGCAGTTACTTTAGGGGATCTATTCTACTCTGTCAAATTAATTACTATAGTAGAAACCCTTTTCAAGCTTAGGTAACTGCAGTGCATGCCTAATTATAAAACCTTGCATTTGTCGTATACTATTGCTAATTTTTAAGCCCCCGTTCCCTACGGGCATTATCCTATTTAAGGAATAAGTTTTCTATTACAGTGATTCCTTGGGGATCTCTATGGGGAATTAAACTGTACCAAGCGAACTTATCACTTTACTGCTTGAGCCACAATACGGGGTAATGGTAATACGATTCTTTTTATATATAAACACACCTGCGTTTCCTAGAGAGGGGAACTCACTAAGAAGTTTCTTGCTAAAATTCGCATGAAGGATTGAAACAGCGTTTTCAATCACGTGAGTTAATTACCTACCGTTGTGCCAAGGTAGTGTCACAGTAGTGGCAGTTACAGCACTATCCTTATTTTACATTATTATATTTGTATTAGTAGTCCTTTTTAGGTTTCACCCCATTATATCCTGTGGCTACTACAGGAGAAATTAAGGTCGGTATATTTGTATTAGAAGCCCTTATTACTTCTTATGTCATTATGTCCTGTAACTACTACAAGAGAAATTAAGATCATCCTATTTGTATTAGAGGCGCTTATTACGTCTCACCTCATTATATCCTATAGCTACTACAGGAGAAATTAAGGTCGGCCTATTTTTATTAGAAGCCCTTATTACATCTCACCTCATTATGTCCTGTGACTACTACAGGAGAAATTAAGTTCGGTTTAGTACTGTCTGTGCCGTTGGAAGGAAGTTCGGTGCATAATGGATGATTCGTAAAATTCTTTTGATTTTCCTTATCTTGGCCTTGGAAAGCTTGATTTTCCATCTAAATAAATAAATAATTTGAAATAAATAAAAAATAATCAAATAAATAAAAAAAAATATTTTTTAAAAGTTAATTTAATGGTCTAAATTTAGATCTTTTGTTTGGATGTTTGTGTGAATAATCGATTTTAAATTTTTTTGTGATTATTATTAAGAACAATAACAAACTAAAAAAACTAAAAAACTAACAAATTAACTAACAAACAAACGAACGAACAAACAAACAAACAAACAAACAAACAAACAAACAAACAAACAACAAACAAACAAACAAATAAACAAACAAATAAACAAACTAACTAATTAAAAACAAACTAAATGATTAACTAAAAACTAAATAATTAAGTAAAAACTAACTAACAAATTAATTAACTAGCTAAAAACAAACAAACAAACTAATTAAATACTAACTAAATAAATAAATAAATAAACAAATAAATAAATATATAATTTAGAAAATAAATAAACCGATAATCAAAAAAAATAGAAAAAAAATCATATCTTTCTATTAATGCTTAATTTAGGAATCTAAATTTAACATTGTTTTGATTGTCTGTTTGTGCAGATGATTGCTTTCTTCCTGTAATGTTTATTATTATGAGTAATTTCCTTCTCAGAGGACTTTCCATTGTGACTGTCAAATACAAGGTCAAAATTAACTATTATTAATGAGTAAATACAGAGTAAATGTATACATGAATCGTGTAGTGTACAAGTTATTGTATTTACATGCTGGTTATCGTACATATAATAAGTATTTTTATTGCATTGTAAATGTATACATGAGCATTGTCGTGTTATGTTAATTGTATTTATATAATTAATTATCCTTATATATAAGATATTACTTATATATATATATATATATATTATATATAGTATATATTATATATATTAATATATATATATATATATATATAACCCCAAACTAAAAAAAGAATGAGAGAGAGCGGAGATGAGAGAAAGGGCGAGGAGGGAGGAAGAGAGAAGAGAGAAGAGAGAGAGGAGGGAGAGGAGAGAGAGAGAGAGAGAGAGAGAGAAAGAAAGAGAGAGAGAGAGAGAGAAGAGAGGGAGGAGAGAGAGAGAGAGAGAGAGAGAGAGAGAGAGAGAGAAAAAAAAAGAAAGAGATGGAGGAGAGAGATAGAGAGAGAGAGGGAGGTTTCTTCTGAGCTGTTGAACATAAGGAGTGTCAAGTAGAGCTATGCCATTTTAATTGAATTCCAGTGCCTAATTGCTCGTCTTATGAAGAGAGGCGAAAAAAATAAATAAAATAAAATAAAATAAAATAAAATGAAAAATATTAATAAAAAATTAAATTTAAATTATAAAATAAAAAGAAAATAATTAATATTCAATTAAAAAAGATAGTAAAAGAATCATTATTTGACAAACACACACACACACACACAAACACACCTAAAAGAAATAGAATCTTTTTCTCTCAATATTTAATTAATATTTTATATTATAATTAATTTCAATCACAATTTCCATCTTTTTTTTATGCCTCTAGGAATGTACTCAACTTTCAAAGTAACCCTCTACTTATATTTAGACCGTAAGTACAGTATGTGCCTGCATAGTACAGTATTTTACCATACTGTAAACTATTTAGTAACTTTATATATATCTATATATATATAAATAATAATATATATATATAATATAATTATATACTGATATATATATTATATATATAAATATAATTAGGTATCTTGTTATATACTATATACTGGACCAGATAGATAAGTGAATAAGACAGGGATATATATAACTATTATATTATTATATATAATATATATAATATAAATATTATATAATATATATATATATATATATATATAAGTAATATTATTATATATATATATTATATAGTATATATATAGTATATATTAATGTATATAGTATATGGTATATATATGTATATATAATGTGTAATTATCGACTCTAAAGCTCGGCACTTGATTACAAAATATTTACCAAATCAGAATTATTCATGCTGTTGATTGGGTTCTAGGTTACATTATAATCCAGAATTGGGTTCAAAGATAATCCGGATCCGGATGCGAGTTTAAAGATAATCCAATATTGGATTTGATGATCAAAAACTTTGTTCAAAGATAATCCGGCTTCTCGTCGGATTTTAATTAATTCTCATTTCGATCTTATTGCCCTTATTATAAATAACTGTCCCAAATAAATGTCTAAAAACTGTCCCATCCCACACATCGAAATATAAATTAACCCAAGTTAGAAAAAACAAAAGAAAAAAAGTACACTCAATACATTATTATTATTATTATTATTATTATTATTATTATTATTATGTTTTATTATTATTATTATTATTATTATTATTATTATTATTATTATTATTATTATTTTTATTATGTAATACTTAACAACAGGAAAACGGTCCAAATGAGATGAACAAGAACCACGAAGTCCCAAAAAGGTAAATAGTCTAAAAATTCCCAGTAAGGTCAACAATAGTCATGCAATCCCAATAAATGAAATCACTCTAATTCTTTTAATAGCTAATCTGGCAACCATGATATGGCGTAACAATAATATAAATATATAATGTCCACAGGCCACATCGTTTATACTGTAATGTCATTATTTCTAACAACATCCTCCTCCTACAAAGTCAGAGGTTACACTAAACCAATTTATGTTTGTCTTGAATATAAATATTTACATCGTGATCCTCTGTTATAACAATGGTTATAATCACGTACAACATGGTTGTGGTTTTTATTGGGCTATCGTGATGTAATTACATCCTATCCGTTAAGTCTCCGTATTCAAATTTTACATCTGATTACTAATATAAGCGCAAATAACATATATATAATTATATATATATATATTATATAATTATATAATTATATATATATATATATTATATACTTATGCTACGCAGAAAATTCTGTTTTTATTGTCTGAATTACATCGAACTTTACGATGTGCAATCCGGGTGGGGCACAGGGTTCCATATGACATCACACAGATGATAGGTATATATACGATATATATAGTATTATATATATATATAATATATAATATATGAAGTATGCGTATACCAGTATAAGTATACCAGCTTGTATATCTATATCTATATATATTACTAGAGATGAAGGATTAGGGAAGTAATGATGATGATGGGAGATGGAAGAACTAAAAGATAATAAAAAAGGAGGAGAAGCGTAGAGAGAAGAAACGGAGGATAAAAAAAATAGGAGTCAGAAAGAAAGGAGATAAAAAAGACCAGAAGATAGTAGATAAGATAGGAGCTGAAAAGTAGAGAATAAGAAAGAGATGGAGGAGAGGAAGAGAGAGGAGAGAGAGGAGAGCGGAAGAGGAGAGAGAGAGAGAGAGAAGAGGAATTGCAAGGAATTGGAAGATTAGAAGGAGATGTATAAGTACTAATGGTATATTATATATTATAGTTCGGTATATGTTATTATATATATATATTATATATATAATATACTATATAGGCTAATAGTAATGTAGAATTTTGTGAGAGAGAGAGAGGAAGGAAAGAGGAAGAGAGAAGAAGGAGAAAATGAGAAGAAAGAGAGAGAAAGACGAAGAGAGAGAGAGGAGAGAGAAGCCGAGAGAGAGAGAAGAGAGGAGAGAGAAGAGAGAAGAGAAGAGTAGATGGAGGAGAGGAAAAGGAGAGAAGAGAGAAGATGAGAGGAGAAGAGGAGAGGAAGAGGAGAAGAGGAGAAGGAGGAGGAAGAGGAGAGGAGAGAAAGAGAGAGAGAGGAGAGAGGAAATAGAAGGAGTGGAGAGGAGCAGGAGAGGAAAAGAAGAGAAGAGAAGAGAAGAAGGAGAAGAAGAGAAGAAGAAGAAGAAGAAAGAAGAGAGAGTAGAGAAGAGATGAGAGAGAGAAGAAAAGGAGAGGAGAGGAAGAGAGGAGAGAGGAGAGAAAAGAGAAGAGATCGAGCAGCGAGCAGGAGCACGGTAGAGCAGGAGAAGCGTAATAAGAGAGAGAGAGAGACGAGAAGAGATGAGGAAAGAGAGTAGCGAGCAGCGAAAGCGAGTAGAGAGAGAGAGAGAGGAGAGAAAAAGGATAGGAGAGAGAGAGAGAGAGAGAGAGAGAGAGAGAGAGAGAGAGAGAGAGAGAGAGAGAGAGAGAGAAGGGAAATTCCTTTTGAAAGCCGAAATGTTTAGAAAACCCATTTGGGATTCCAATAATATTTCATCGTCCTACACATTTTTGTGAAGAATGATAAAATTAAACCATGTACGTAAATGAACATGATGCACACGCACACGCACACACCCACACCCACACCCACACCCACACACACACGCACACACCCACACACACACACCTACACACACGCACGCATACACTGTTATTTAATACAAATATCAAGTGTGCAAATATTGTAACATAATCAGAATTTGTTATTTTTGTTTTTTTATTATTATTTATTTTAGCAATAAATATTTGAATTTATATTTAGAAAAAATAAATCAAATTTATTAATAAATAATGTTTTATATTTCAGTTTTTATTTTTTTTATTTTTTTTATTTTTTTTTATTTTATTTTTTTATTTTTTATTTTTTTATTTCAAGTGTAATATCAGAGAAATTACTAATATCGATATCTATTTTTTATGACGATAATGATGACTTGGATATCGATATATCATGATGATAATGATGATGGATGATGATGATGATG
>SEYY01023561.1:0-27500 GCA_009176605.1 Armadillidium nasatum
AGGAATTGAAAGAAAGAGCTGTCTCCTGTATAAAGATCTAGAGCAGTTGTCAAGAGGAAGATTACTCTGCTTTTCAAAAATATTCTTGAGCTTTCCTAAAACGAAGAGGATATTCAGATTACTCTGTCACAGCTCGAAGGAGTGAAGCAGTATCTTGCAGAGGTTAAAATCTTTGACACCAAAATTGAAGAAATCATTAGTAATTCTTCTCTTCTAAAATATGACTCCAGCATTTTAGATGAGGAAATCATAGAAGCATCTCATTATCATATGAGTAATGAGAAGTTGCTTCTCAGGATGACTCCTGATCAAAAAACTTATTCTCTTTCACCTGCGTCGGAGCATTCTCGGAATGATACAATGCAGAATATTCTGAAGAATATTCAAGCTTCAAAGCAGGAGATTAAAATCCCTGCTATCAAATGTCAAGTATTTAAAGGTGAAGGAGATCGTCACTCCTTCCGTTCATTCTTGCTCTCATTCCAGAATATTTATGGAGCAAGGAAGGATGTTACTGATGCTGCCAAGCTTCAATATTTGAAATCTCTTTTGGAGGGCAATGCTCTTAAAGACGTAGAGTACTTGCCCAATGTTGATGAAAATTTGGAGGTGGCATTGGACATCCTAAAGAATCTTTATTTAGATGTGTCATATATAGTCGACTCATTATTTCATAAAATAGATTCTGCTCCTAATCTGGATAATAAAAATCTGGAAAATATTCGGATATTCTTGTCGGAAGTGAGAGCATACCTTCACGAGCTCAATGAGTTTGGGTTAAACTTTTTCGACGTTTCGTCGGCTGGCTGTAAACTTATGAGCCATATAATAGTCGAGAAGCTCCCTTCCAATTTCTTGAGAGAGCTTAAATTGTTGACACAGGAAGAGTATCCCTGCCTAAACCATATTCTAGATAATTTTGGTCGTTTCTTAAAATCAGTCGAAAAAAGTAGAATTAAAAATCAAGCTTCCCCTAAAAAGGAAAGACATTCTGAACGTCAGAAGCAAAGTAGAAATGACAAAAAGTCAGCGTCTTATAATGCTTCTGTCTCCTCTGAAGAGGAGTCGTCGAAATATTCTAAAGCTGACAAAAGAGCTGAAGTATTTCTAAATGAAAAGGGAAAGAAAAAGTTTTCTCATTCACCTTCTTCAAAATGTAAATTTTGTGAAAGGAAACATAGAATGATTTCTTGCGAGAAATATTCTTCTCCCGAAACAAGGAGAGGACGTTGCAGAGAGTTAAACATGTTTTAACATCTATCCAATAAGTGTCCTGCAAAGAAATATGGACTTAGCAGTCCATGTGGAAAATGCGGAAATAGAGAGCATATTTCTGCTCTGTTATTCTCGGAACTTCGGAGGTTTCCAGTGGTTCCTCTAATGATAGTTACCATTCACCTTCCAGTTCTGCAGAAAATAATCTGGCCAGCAGTAGCCACATTGGTATAAATGCAGGCACTGCTACATCTCAGAATATTCTGCCTACCATCTCTATTAGAGTCAAGAAAGGGAACAAAATCATCCCTGTCCGTATGCTGTTGGACTTAGGTTCACAAATATATATATATATATATATATATATATATATATATATATATATATATATATATATATATATATATATATATATATATATATATATATATATATATATATATATATATATATATATATATATATATATATATATACCCTCTAGGGGGTGAAGACTGGGTTCCTCATATTTAACAGAGTTGGTAAATTCCCAGGAATTAACAAATTGAACGCTAACATGCGCCGTTACACAATGTTTGAAGGTGTGCAAGTTGAGAAAACATAAAGGAATTTGTTCCTCGTATTACCAGTTCAGTACATATAAAAGTGAGCTCAGTCGTTAAGTCTGGGAATAGATAAAATATAATAGTGGGTGGAAAGACGTGTGGTACGAGATCTCAATGGAGAAAGAGTGTAACTTTAGAGTTAAGAAATGCAGTTTGTTTTAATTGCGATAGTATAAAAATAGTGACGCAACAGTTTGACCAGGAGAGACTGGAAAAAATTAGAGTGAAACAGTTGAAAAGACGAAAAGTCCTAGATTACTCATATTTTAATGAGAAGTGTGAGTTCTACCACCTCGGATGTGTGAGACATGCTACATAGAAAGATGAATAACACACAAAGAATGAATAATTTCAAAAGAGTTAGAGAACACCCAACATTTTAGAATTTTTTTTAGAAAGAGAAGTGTAGTGTGATCTTTCCAAGAAAGAAATCGAGAAAAAAACTCGAAGAATATTTAAGATAGATGAAGGTTTGAGTTGTAGTTTTTTGAAGATGTCAAAGTTGTGCGGAAGATGTTGTCGAGTAGAAAGATGGGGGAAGTTTTTGGGGTATTGAATAGAACCAGGTTTTCTCTACTCTAATTAGAAAATAAAAAGTATCAAATGTTCATGACCCTTCTGCCACTCTTGTAGCGTTTATTAATAGGATGTGTTTATCTTTCAAAATAAAAAGAGTAATAAAGTGGTGGAGTCATCGGCGTAGGATAGGATAGGTGATGAGGTCACAAATAAAAACTAGGAAAAGATTGGTTCACCGAAATGTTAAAAAAAAACAGTACCAAAGAGTCAGAGAGAAAAAATATCGTCCCTTTCTAAAGCAATTCTGACAATCTGAGATATGATTAAAAGAATTAAAAATGTGTTCAAATCTTCCTGTTGAAGATAAATATGAAAACTTTCGAAGATAAATAAATAAAACGACAATTAGAAGGTTATATACTTCTTACTTCAGCTCCCAGGTAGGCATCATCTGCCTGTCAGCTGTCCGAGGCTACACTTGGAGAATTGCAAGCTAACTTTTTTTTGCCACATCGGCTTGCTAGGCCTGTCTGTGAACCCTCCTCCTTTATCCGGGCTTGGGACCGGCATGGGATGCTAGATGTTATCCCATGGCGGAGTTAAGGTTATATATATATATATATATATATATATATATATATATATATATATATATATATATATATATATATATATATATATATATATATATATGGTATATTGTTTCTGATATATATATATATATATAAACAAGTATATATATATATATATTATATATAATATATATATATATTGCCGTAAAAAGAGGCCTATATTTGCTATATATATATATAATATAGGCAGGAAAATATATATATATATATATATATATATCGAAATTTATAATATATATATATATATATATATATATATATATATATATATATATATATATATATATATATATATATATATATATATATATATATATATATATATATATATATATATATATATTAAATTCAAATTTTAGTAATTAAGCCTGTTTCTGTGATTATTTGCTGGAGGTTCAAAATTAATATTTTTATAAACAGTAGAAGGGGTAATTTCCCTCCCAATAGCTAATTTGAATTTACCTTTAAATGTAGAGGAAGGCCGAAGTACTGAAACGCTATTTCGATCAAGAAATAATAGGGTTTCATTTTCACAAAATGAAACCAGTTCGGTATCCTCCACGCATGTGATGTAATCTAATTTTAAGTCTTTATATGAGGTTCCACATTCCCCAGTAGAAAGTTTGATAAATCTGTTACCAATACATCTACTGAACATTTCTATCTTCACTATTATTCCATCAATTTTTACGAACGTAAACATGTTTTTCCCACAAATGAGGGACTTCTTGATATCTTCAAACTGAAATATATATATATATATATATATATATATATATATATATATATATATATATATATATATATATATATATATATATATATATATATATATATATATATATATATATATATATATCTATATATATATATATATATATATATATATATATAGCTAAGCGCAAGGAGAAATCGCTCATTTCCGCCCCGGCCAGGCCTAACCCTGGACTTCTCGCGTGCTATGCTCGATCGATATATATATATATATATATATATATATATATATATATATATATATATATATATATATATATATATATATATATATATATATATATATATATATATATATATATATATATATATATAAAATATATAACCGACCTGGGCCCCGGCCCCGCCTAACCCCGGCCCCGGCTAAAAATCAGGGAAAACCGGGGTTTGCCTGCCGGGGTTAAAGCAAATTATACTTGAGGGGACAATCCTATTTCAAATTTTTTTTTTTTTTAAATTTTCAGCCGATTCTTCTAAAATTTTGAGTGGATTTATCTTTTTCCCGGTGAAAAAAGTCCATTTCTAGCGTTTTTCCGAGTCTATAACTGCTAAAAAGTTTTTTTTTTTTTTGGGGGGGGAGGGGCGAAATTAAAAAATTTTCAAATGAATATCGAGGCCAAACCACTTTTCATAATGACGTGAAACTTGGAATGTATATTCAAATTCATTAAACAGAGTGTGAAAAATATAAATGTGAGGCGTGAGATAGTGTTATTATATAATTTAGAATCATGATATGCAAAAGAATCAGACTCCTGCATCATATTATCTTTGGTCGTTCCCATATTTTGGGTAATTGACCATCCAAAGTGTTATGTGAAATACAAAACTTATTTAAACGTAATATTCCATTCAAATTCATTAAACAGAGTGTGAAAAATACAAATGTGAGGCGTGATATAGTGCTATTATATAATTTCGAATCATGATATGCAAAAGAATCAGAATCCTGCATCATATTATCTGGGTCGTTCCCATATTTTGGGTAATTGACCATCCAAAGTGTTATGTGAAATACAAAACTTATTTAAATTTAATATTCTATTTAAATTCATTAAACTAAGTGAGAAAAATATAAATGTGAGGCGTTGGATAGTGCTATTATGAAATTTAGAATCATTATATGGAAAAGAATCAGACTCCTGCATCATATTATCTGGGTCGTTCCCATATTTTGGGTAATTGACCATCCAAAGTGTTATGTGAAATACAAAACTTTTTTAAACTTAATATTCTATTTAAATTCATTAAACTAAGTGAGAAAAATATAAATGTGAGGCGTTGGATAGTGCTATTATGAAATTTAGAATCATTATATGGAAAAGAATCAGACTCCTGCATCATATTATCTGGGTCGTTCCCATATTTTGGGTAATTGACCATCCAAAGTGTTATGTGAAATACAAAACTTATTTAAACGTAATATTCCATTCAAATTCATTAAACAGTGTGAAAAATATAAATTTGAGGCGTGAGATAGTGTTATTATATAATTTAGAATCATATGCAAAAAAATCTGACGCCTGCATCATATAATCTGTGTCATTCTAATATTTTAGGTAATTGACAATCAAAAATGTTAAGTGAAATGGAAAACTCATTTAAACGAAAAATTCCATTAAAATTCATGAAAATAAATTTGTTAAAAATATAATGTGAGGCGTTGGATAGTGTTATTATATAATTTAACATCATAATATGGAAAAGAATCAGATTCCTGCATCATATTATCTGTGTCGTTCCAATATTTTAGGTAATTGACAATCAAAAATGTTAAGTGAAATTTAAAACTTATTTAAAAGTAATATTCCATTGAAATTCATTAAAATAAGTTTGAAAAATATAATGTGAGGCGTGGGATAGTGTTATTATATAATTTATCATATTATGGAAAAAAATCAGATTCCTGCATCATATTATCTGTGTCGTTCCAATATTTTAGGTAATTGACAATCAAAAATGTTATGTGAAATGGAAAACTCATTTAAACGAAAAATTCCATTGAAATTCATAAAAATAAATTGAAAAATATAATGTGAGGCGTTGGATAGTGTTATTATATAATTTAACATCATAATATGGAAAAGAATCAGATTCCTGCATCATATTATCTGTGTCGTTCCAATATTTTAGGTAATTGACAATCAAAAATGTTAAGTGAAATGGAAAACTCATTTAAACGAAAAATTCCATTTGAAATTCATGAAAATAAATTTGAAAAATATAATGTGAGGCGTTGGATAGTGTTATTATATAATTTAACATCATAATATGGAAAAGAATCAGATTCCTGCATCATATTATCTGTGTCGTTCCAATATTTTAGGTAACTGACAATCAAATATGTTAAGTGAAATGGAAAACTCATTTAAAAGTAATATTCCATTGAAATTCATTAAAATAAGTTTGAAAAATATAATGTGAGGCGTTGGATAGTGTTATTATATAATTTAACATCATAATATGGAAAAGAATCAGATTCCTGCATCATATTATCTGTGTCGTTCCAATATTTTAGGTAATTGACAGCAATCAAAAATGTTAAGTGAAATTTAAAACTCATTTAAACGTAATATTTCATTGAAATTCATTAAAATAAGTTAAAAAAATGTAATGTGAAGCGTTGGATAGTGTTATTATATAATTTAACATCATAATATGGAAAAGAATCAGATTCCTGCATCATATTATCTTGTGTCGTTCCAATATTTTAGGTAACTGACAATCAAAAATGTTAAGTGAAATGGAAAACTCATTTAAACGAAAAATTCCATTGAAATTCATGAAAATAAATTTGTGAAAATATAATGTGAGGCGTTGGATAGTGTTATTATATAATTTAACATCATAATATGGAAAAGAATCAGATTCCTGCATCATATTATCTGTGTCGTTCCAATATTTTAGGTAATTGACAATCAAAAATGTTAAGTGAAATGGAAAACTCATTTAAACGAAAAATTGCATTGAAATTCATGAAAATAAATCTGAAAAATATAATGTGAGGCGTTGGATAGTGTTATTATATAATTTAACATCATAATATGGAAAAGAATCAGATTCCTGCATCATATTATCTGTGTCGTTCCAATATTTTAGGTAATTGAAAATCAAAAATGTTAAGTGAAATTTAAAACTTATTTAAAAGTAATATTCCATTGAAATTCATTAAAATAAGTTTAAAAAATATAATGTGAGGCGTGGGATAGTGTTATTATATAATGTATCATCATAAAATGTAAAAGAATCAGATTCCTGTATCATATTATGTGTCGTTCCAATATTTTAGTTAATTGACAATCAAATATATATATATATATATATATATATATATATATATATATATATATATATATATATATATATATATATATAATATACAGTGGAACTCCATTATTCGTCCCCTCCAGTATTCGTCTTTTCCGATATTCGCCCTGTAATTTTTTTTCCGATATTCGTCGAAAAATCAATATTCGTCCTACCTACGAAAGCCTATAACCTTAAAAATAAAAACTCTTAATAACAATCATTGTTTTTCTCATCCAAAAGATTAATTTCTTTTTAAAATTTTATGTGTTTAGCGTTTATGTAGGCCTACACAGTGCGTATTACGTATTATTTATGGCAGTACGCTGTTTAATATGTACTGTAGTTAAATTGTACAGTGTTTGAAATGATTTCGGAGATCGATTCTAGATTGAAAATTTTTTTTTTTGTTAAAGAATAGATAGGCAAAATTCGAGGCTGGGAACGAATTAATCCATTTTTAGTTAATTGGGAAAAAATTATTCGATATTCGTCTTTTTTGATATTCGTCATAACGGATTAATGACGAATATTATATATATATATATATATATATATATATATATATATATATATATATATATATATATATATATATATATATATCCACCATACTTTACTACAAACTAAATTCAAAATTACACTATATATAACTTTTATTATATTTCAAATGCTAATACATTTTAAGGATAATGTGTTTTTGTAAGTATCTTTACATTCGCTTTTGTGTTTAATGTATAATTTTTTGAATCCTTTATAAGTATAATTTTGCTGTAAAAATACCATTTTAATTTCTTATTTACTCAAGTTATTATGTGGTTAAGTTTTCAATGAATAGTTAGTTACTTCTTGCTTACTTATCGTTCTTATTTCTCTTCATTAATATTAAAAATTTTAATTTACAAGATCAGAAATGATTTTAATTAGTCTTATTACAAGCTGCCAAGAAGTGTTTTTCATTGTCTCATTTAAAAAAAAAAAAAATCTGAAATAATTTTTGTATTTTCACACCATTTCAGACAACAGATTTGGAAAAAGCTTATCCACCATTTGTGAATTATTTCGAAAACGTTAAAGAAACACTAAAAAAAATTACAACAGAAAGACCAAGATTTCATGCCTTCCTTAAAATTGCCCAAAACAAACCAGAATGTGGGAGACAAAATTTTCAGGAGCTTCTTATAAGACCAGTTCAGAGATTGCCTTCTATGAGTCTCTTAATTAATGGTTAGTTTACAAAATTTCGTATTTTACTTAAAAATAAAAGTAACTTAAGGATATTATTGTTTATTATTATTATTAATTTTATTTTTATTATATTATATTATTATTTTTTATTATTATTATTATTATTATTATTATTATTATTATTATTATTATTATTATTATTATTATATTATTATATTTTATTATTTTATTATTATTATTATTATATTTTTGAACAGTTAGTCTTTTTATTATAAAAAATTGCAAATTCCTTTCAAAGAATTGTTTCTCATACTAAGTGATTAATCTTTTCCTTTTAACAGATATTTTAAAACATACAGATAAGTCTTCTCCAGATCACTCAGCTTTACAAGAAGCCTTGGATAAAATTAAATCAATAATGACATTTATTAATGATGATAAAAGGAAAACTGAAGCCAAGCTAAAATTATTTGAAATTCATAATGATATTGAAAACTGTCCGGTATGTTTTTATTAATATTATTATTATTATTAATCATTTAATTCAACTATAAAATTTAAGGAAGCTATTTCTACCGATTTATATTATATCTAATCTATCTAATCCAGATCAAAATGAAAATAGAGTTGTTATTCGGTGATTGTCGTATTTACATTAATGAAAATATACCAATAAATAAACAAGAAATCTTACCAATTCATCAAAAATAAAATTGTTAAAAAATAGTATTGAGAAAAGGAATTTAAATGCAGGGGAACTAAATTAAAAAAACATTGAAGAAATGAACACAAACTGACAAGTGGCAACCAAGTACGAACTTTGTTTTTGTTCATTTAAGGATGAGTCAGTGTGCGATTGTTAATTTGTGACTGATGAGCGATATTCTAAATTCATATCATCTATGACTTGTGAACAGAGATAACAACACGTGAGATATTGAGTGATTGTGAATTTGTTATTGAGTAAACTAGATTTCGATCATATATGGCTTCGCAACATATTTAACTATTTAGAAAGAATATATTTGTTATTCTTATTAACAAATCACAACGTTGTTTACATTTTGATTAATATATATCACCACATTAGAAAGCAAGGGGTATTCAAATTCATATATATATATATATATATAGTATATATATATATATATATATATATATATATATATATATATATATATATAGATTTGATAGGATGTTGGAATATTGATCTCAGATAATTAGATTGATATATATTTTTGTTACGGGATCGTGACTTCCTCCGATGTTGCCACATTCAGAGATTTTCTTTTTATAACGGAAGAGATACATGTATTTGATTTCTTACCGAATTGTTTTTTATTGTTGAAAACTTAGATTAGGGACATTAAAAAAAATTGTTTTGAAGTCCAATTTGAAAACAAAAAAACTTTCAATTTGCAACTGGTGTAACTCAGTACCTACGGGACTTTGAGCTCTGTTTTTTTCACCAATGGATTTCTCTGTCTTTTCTCTATAGAATGTGTATAGTGGTATGCTTTACGAATTGTTTTTTATTGTTGAAAACTTAGATTAGGGACATTAAAAAAATTGTTTTGAAGTCCAATTTGAAAAGAGAAATAACTTCGAATTTGCAACTGGTGTAACTCAGTACCTACGGAACTTTGAGCTCTGTTTCTTTCACCAATGGATTCCTCTGTCTTTTCTCTATAGAATCACGGGTCGGGTGGTACGTAGATAAATGTTCGGTATAACACCAAATTTAAGTTTGTTACGTCATCAGTTGTCGTACAAACCCATTTTTTAAAATTTATTTTCAAACATTTTACACTTTTCCTACCTAAATTTCGACAAGGATTCCAAAAATGTTTTCCTCTTTTATGTAGGTTCAGTAGTTTTTGAAATATTTGTGTGGTTCAAACTGCAGTCTGACCTATATATATATATATATATATATATATATATATATATATATATATATATATATATATATATATATATATATATATATATATATATATATATATATATATATATATATATATATGGTGTTTTATACGGAATCAACCAACCAGCGAAACAAACATACGAACACAGATCTGTAGTATATAAGGCTGTGTTTTGGATTTTTGGTTTATTCCCACTGAACTCTTCAATGAAGATGAATCTTTAGTTTTTTGAAGCTGAATCTTTTGTTTTTTGAAGCTGAATCTTTTGTTTTTTGAAGCTGAATCTTTTTTTTGAAGCTGAATCTTTTTTTTTTGAAGCTGAATCTTTTTTTTTTGAAGCTGAATCTTTTTTTTTGAAGCTGAATCTTTTTTTGAAGCTGAATCTTTTTTTTTGAAGCTGAATCTTTTTTTTTGAAGCTGAATCTTTTTTTTTGAAGCTGAATCTTTTGTTTTTGAAGCTGAATCTTTTGTTTTTTGAAGCTGAATCTTTTGTTTTTTGAAGCTGAATCTTTTTTTTTTTTTTTTTTTTTTTTTTTTTTTTTTTTGTCAAGGACTGGATAGCGTCTTCGTAAGTACGAAACTCAGAAATCAGTTCAAAGTTGTTAGGAGATAATGATCATTGTACTAAAGTATGCCGCTAATGTGGTTTGGCGATCGTTTCCCCGAGAGGTCAAAACATGGGTCCTGAAAATATGGAATAGTTGTCTTTTGAAATATCCTTGTACTTAAAATTGAAACTGTGCTGTAAAAAGAAATTTCCGGGGTTATGGATTTGCCGATTCGACCATTTTGTAGTATTTTCATTGTACTAAAGTATGGTGATAATGTGATTTATCGATCGTTTCCCGAGATTTCAAAACATGGGTCCTGAAAATATAGAATAGTTGTCTTTTGAAATATCCTTGTACTTAAAATTGAAACTGTGCTGTAAAAAGAAATTTCCGGGGGTTATGGATTTGCCGATTCGACCATTTTGTAGTATTTTCATTGTACTAAAGTATGGTGATAATGTGATTTGGCGATCGTTTCCCGAAAGGTCAAAACATGGGTCCTGAAAATATGGAATAGTGTTCTTTTGAAATATCCTTGTACTTAAAATTGAAACTGTGCTGTAAAAAGAAATTTCCGGGGTTATGGATTTGCCGATTCGACCATTTTGTAGTATTTTCATTGTTCTAAAGTATGGTGATAATGTGATTTGGCGATCGTTTCCCGAGAGGTCAAAACATGGGTCCTGAAAATATGGAATAGTGTTCTTTTGAAATATCCTTGTACTTAAAATTGAAACTGTGCTGTAAAAAGAAATTTCCGGGGTTATGGATTTGCCGATTCAACCATTTTGTAGTATTTTCATTGTACTAAAGTATGGCGCTAATGTGGTTTGGCGATCGTTTAACAGAAAGGTCAAAACATGGGTCCTGAAAATATGGAATAGTTGTCTTTTGAAATATCCTTGTACTTAAAATTGAAACTGTGCTGTAAAAAGAAATTTCCGGGGGTTATGGATTTGTCGATTGGACCATTTTGTAGTATTTTCATTGTACTAAAGTATGGTGATAATGTGATTTGGCGATCGTTTCCCCGAGAGGTCAAAACATGGGTCCTGAAAATATTAAAATAGTTTTTTTTTTTTTTTAAATATCCTTGAACTTAAAATTGAAACTGTGCTGTAAAAAGAAATTTCCGGGGGTTATGGATTTGTCGATTTTATTCTTTGACCTGTTTATTGTACTTTTCCTATTCTGCAAAATGGTCATAGCCTCATTTTTAGTAAAATTACTTTAAAGTCCCAAAATAGGTCTTGAATGTTGGAATAATTGGAATTCGGAGTTTTGGATGATTCTGTCCTTTACCTTGTAACTGTTAATAATCAGAACGTACGGACAATGAAGATTTTATTCTTTGACCTGTTTATTGTACTTTTCCTATTCTACAAAATGGTCATAGTCTCATTTTTGGAAAAATTACTTCAAAGTCCCAAAATAGGTCTTGAATGTTGGAATAATTGGAATTCGGAGTTTTGGATGCTTCTGTCCTTTACCTTGTAACTGTTATTAATCAGAACCTACGGACAATGAAGATTTTTTTCTTTGACCTGTTTATTGTACTTTTCCTATTCTACAAAATGGTCATAGTCTCATTTTTGGAAAAATTACTTCAAAGTCCAAAAATAGGTCTTGAATGTTGGAATAATTTTAATTCGGAGTTTGGGATGTTTCTTCATTCCCTTAACTTGTAACTGTTATTAATCAGAACGTACGGACAATGAAGATTTTATTCTTTGACCTGTTTATTGTACTTTTCCTATTCTACAAAATGGTCATAGTCTCATTTTTGGAAAAATTACTTCAAAGTCCCAAAATAGGTCTTGAATGTTGGAATAATTGGAATTCGGAGTTTGGGATGCTTCTGTCCTTTACCTTGTAACTGTTATTAATCAGAACGTACGGACAATGAAGATTTTATTCTTTGACCTGTTTATTGTACTTTTCCTATTCTACAAAATGGTCATAGTCTCATTTTTGGAAAAATTACTTCAAAGTCCCAAAATAGGTCTTGAATGTTGGAATAATTGGAATTCGGAGTTTGGGATGCTTCTGTCCTTTACCTTGTAACTGTTATTAATCAGAACGTACGGACAATGAAGATTTTATTCTTTGACCTGTTTATTGTACTTTTCCTATTCTACAAAATGGTCATAGTCTCATTTTTGGAAAAATTACTTCAAAGTCCCAAAAGAGGTCTTGAATGTGGAAAATAGGAATTCGAAGTTTGGGTTGCTTCTGTCCTTTACCTTGTAACTGTTATTAATCAGAACGTACTGACAATGAAGATTTTATTCTTTGACCTGTTTATTGTACTTTTCCTATTCTAATATATATATATATATATATATATATATATATATATATATATATATATATATATATATATATATATATATATATATATATATATATATATATATATATATATAGATATATAAAACACTATAACCGTGTAAAATTGTAGACAGTAAAACACCCCACAGGAAATAAAAACAGAAAATAAAATTGGAGCAAGGCTTTCGAAGGGATAGCCACCCTTCCTCTTTCAGGCTCTAGTTTATAAACTAGATATTTATTAATATTATTAATAAACTAGAGCCTGAAAGAGGAAGGGTGGCTATCCCTTCGAAAGCCTTGCTCCAATTTTATTTTCTGTTTTTATTTCCTGTGGGGTGTTTTACTGTCTATATATATATATATATATATATATATATATATATATATATATATATATATATATATATATATATATATATATATATATATATATATATATATATATATACGTACATGAAAAATACCACAAATTTTGCTTAAATTTTATTTTATAAAGGAGCAGAAAACTACTAAAAATTTCTAGAAGTAAAAATAAAATATCGTTGGTTCGATACTGAGGATAAAATATCGATATATCGATATATCGGGTTTGAAAATATCATCGATATTTTTTCGATACTATCGTAAAAAAGTATTTATATCGATATATATCGAAACTTTTGCAACATCCCTAATAATTAGTTTATTTTTAGATTTCATGTATGGTGCTCGTGTTGTACCGTGATAATTAGCATGTGGCTGATTACTTGAGAGAGTGGGATTGATGGTGGCATGAATAAAAATAAATGTGCTTTACAATAAGGGCCTATTAATATAAATTGAGACATTACTAGAAATCAAGATGGAAAGGATACATATAAGGACATGTTTAGTATGAAATGTTTTTACACAAATGCTCAGAGCCTTAGAAACAAAAAAAGATGAATTGACTAGTTACATTATGGAGGAGAATCTTGACATTATTTGCATTACAGAAGCATGGGTTAATGAGGCAATTTACGGAGATTCCCTACAGGAATATGAAATAGAAGGATACTCATTTTACCTATACCAACGAAGAGGAAGGAATGGTGGAGGTGTAGCACTCTATGTTAAAAGCAATATAGAATCGTTGTTAATAGCTGACATTAAAACAAACCAGGATGTGGAATCTCTGTGGGTAGATATTCTTATGTATAATAAATCATACAGGATAGGAGCATTTTATAGAGCTCCTGATCAGAGTCAAGTATTAGATGAAGAAATGGTGAAAGAAATCACGGTAGTAGCGTGTTAATATAATAGGGTAAATAATATATATTAATATAATATAATATAATATAATATAATATAATATTATAGGGTAAACTTTGGTAGTAGCGTGTGAAAATAATGTAAAAGGGGTAGTCATATTGGGTGATTTTAATTTTCCAGACATTGAGTGGAAGTAGGATACGTTTTTAAAAAGTGAGTATACTATTGTCAATAAGCCTAGGGGAGAACATCATGAGCTCTCATTGAAAGTAGTTCACTTTCTCTGAACTAGTGATGCCCTGAAGGACAGCATATGCCCTTCGTTGTTGAGGTCTGCTCTCAAAAGCAAAAAAAAAAAAAAAAAGCCAGTAGTGAATGTTCATAACATGGTTTTGTCCAGGATTGGGATTCTTTTCTGAATGTAACCAAAAATATCTTCATGGTAATTGTTCAGCAGAAGGGCTTCATAACCAATTTTCATTATTTTCCCCTGAATACATTGCAGATGAATTAAAATAAAGAATAAACAGAAAAAAAAAACTGTTGGTGAGGCCTACAACATTAATTATTTATGTAGCAAATATCCATGCTTTACACTGATGATATCGTTGTTTAACTGTTTAACATAAATAACACTCCTTTCACTGCTTTCAGATAATAAAATATAGGTAAAGGTGGAGATTGTTTCTGAGTTTCGATTGTTAAAAAATATCGAAAATCGAAAATATCGGAGAAGCCTATCGTAAACAAGAGAGTTGCAAGAGGTACTATTACTAGACACACACAATTATTATTACTTACTTTTCTAGCAGAACCTAATTCGACTTATCATAACCTGAACTACCGAAATTGCCGTAAAAAGAGGCCTAACCTACACAAGAATTTGCCGTAAAAGAGACCTAACCTACACAAGAACGTTTGCACGACATAGTAGCCTAGGGCTAATTATAGGTATAAAAATATCGATTAAAATAAAATATCGACATAAAAAAATATCGATATAAAAAATATCGAGACTCAGAAACAATCTCCACCTAAGCCTAAAATATATTAAAATAGCCATGGTTGCTAAAATTGGTGAACCATAGCTACCTTAATATATTAAACATGGGAGCCATAACTTAAATATGTATTTTTCGTGGATCATAAACCTTATAATAGTAATTATTGATGGGATGATGAATCAGTATTGAAAATCTGCAATTTTCAAGGAATCTGTATTGGAATCTTGAATGATCTTGTCTAGGTCTTCCTGTATATAAAAGATCTTATTTTTCTATATTTTATTATAATTAATCTATATTTTATACTTTAATTTTAATCAGCATATTAACTTATAATATTTTTTATACTAGCTCTATTTTTTATTTCTGATGTAATGCAAATTTTATACTATTGTTAACTTAGGTACAGTTCCTTACTTCACTCTTAGCATTTCTTTATTTATTATACGTTAGATTTTAACTTTAAAATTTTAACAACTTTTAATGGTTCTTTAAATTCTGTCTGAATAATCACTACAAACCTTCAAACAACATTTAAACAAAATACCTACAGATTTGATGGGCTTCCTTTATCCTGGGGACCTACTATAGTGCCTTCAGAATTCCTTCATGCAACTACAATTTCCTGCTCTCTATAGGGGTGTTGTTCACCCCTGTATGTAGTATGCCTATATATATATATATATATATATAATATATATATATATATATATATAATATATATATTATATATATATTATATATATATATATATATATATATCTTTGTATATATAACAGCTGCTGAAACAACCTTTTTGGAATGGAGGTTGTATTGTCAATAGAAAGAGCTCTTTGACTGATATTGTAAAATTATAATCAAAATAATGGATTTTACATTTGATATTTTTCAGGGTCATAAAGTTTTATAATTAATCATCAAAAATGCCAACCGTTTTGCTCTTAGATGTGTCCTTATCAATGTGCCAACCTGTATTTGAAGATATAGGAATAATAGCAAAATCTAAACCACTTGAAGAAAATGGGGATGTAATATTAAGGAAAAATCTCTCTGTGATGGGCTGCAATCAGATATTAGATCATTTTTCTCAGTATTGCAAGCTGGAATTCACTGCATTAGTAAGAACTATATTTTCTTGAAACTTTATTATATTATTCTTATTTATCATATTGTAAGAAGAAATTAATATATTTACATATTTTTGTATTTGTATGCGGTATCAATTCTTTTCCTTTTGTTGCTTTATTTGTTACAGTTTTCTTTTCCTTAGTCCTAACAACACACACATTATTAAAAAAAATTATTATAACCTATATTGGCTTAAAGAGAACCTCAGTAAACATTATTTTTGTTTGTGTTCATTAGTTCTTGGTTGAGGGAGAGGAAAAGTTTAATAAAACAGCCATTTTATTTAGTAAGTAAATTTTCATATAAACCCTTTACAAAGAAATTTCTGCACAAAAAAAATGTTGATTAATTAATTATTATTAACATGGGTATATTCTGCACCACAAGGAAAATTATATATATATATATATATATATATATATATATATATATATATATATATATATATATATATATATATATATATATATATATATATATATATATATATATATATATATATATATATATATATATATATATATATATATATATGGTAATTTTCACTGAAATTTGGTTTAAAAAAATTAAAATTAGCATATATTTATTAAAGTATAAAGGTATAACATTATTGTCAGTAAAATTACACAAAAGGCAAATAAGGGGATTTAAAAAATATATTATGTTCAACTGTTAGTACAGATAATGTTATTTCTGAGAGTTTTAGACTCAAAAATATAAATTTGAAGTCATATGCCATGATCATTTAAAGGATTGTGTAATTCGATAATTCTGTAGCATAAACTGAAAAATGCAAGTTTTTTATTTTCTCTCATGATAACTGGTTGAATTTGCTTTTATGTTTATTTATAGTTAATTTTTTAAAATAATAATTAGAACTCTTTCAACACTATCACTATATCAAATTGTAGAGTCCTTATATATTCTACCTAGAAAAGTTTCTCTTCTCGAATAGGGTAATGCCCTTGAGTTGTGAACTTTTTATAATATATATATATATATATATATATATATATATATATATATATATATATATATATATATATATATATATATATATATATATATATATATATATATATATATATATATATATATATATATATATATATCTTGAAAACCAAAAGAGCATTTCACCTAGAGTATCAAGCAAGGTCCCATCAGCACAATAAGAAATTTAGTTTTGCAATTTATGCATATTTTCATTTTTAAACTTGTATAGCTATTAAGATTTTCATTCTTCCGGTTATTTGATTCTCAGATTATATTTTCTTCATTATATGAAGTTGTCGTGCGGTTCACTCGGGATTTTGATTCTGTAAAGGGAGCTCTTTCCACTTTAGAAGATTACGATAAAACAAATATTCAAGTAGGACTCTTAGGTGTCACTCAACACATTCTTGAAGAGTGGGGCAATGGAACTCCTTGTCAGGTATTGTATGATATATATATATATATATATATATATATATATATATATATATATATATATATATATATATATATATATATATATATATATATATATATATATATATATATATATATATATATATATATATATATGGCCTATGAAGTATCTATTGTGACATACACAGCCCTGTCCTTAGCTGTATTGAAATATTTCATACATGACAATTTGCTATGTGATATTTGGATTTTCAGCACGAGATAATAACACGTGTTAATAAGTATATTAAACATTCATTGGGAATTTTCCAACAATTTTTTGTTTTTAGTAGAAAGTTTTATTTTCTTCACAGAAATCAATAAATACGTTTCAAGGCTCCTCAAAAAAAGGAAGGAAAATAATCAAATAATTATAAATTAATGTAAGCAAAAAAAAAAAAAAAATGGCTTTAGGTTACAGATTAAAAAAATAATTAAAAAATAACTTTCAAAAAACGAAAAACTGAGTTTCATTGAATATTGAAGTCATGTACAGTTTTTGAAAATTTTAACGCGAATATTAATGTTTTATATTCCATGATTATAGAACAGAAGAAATAATGAGTAGATACATTCTTTTTCTTTCTCTTTAAATGAAAAATTATATAAGGCTTAAATGTATAACTTAGAAAATACAATGAATTATACTGACATTTTTTAATTCTTATTTTAATCCCAGGGTAGAGAAATCCATTCAGATGAGGTATCATATTAAATATGTAATTAACGTATACCTGTATGTAATTAAGAAACTTAATTATTATTGAAAATAAATCATGTAATACAAAGAAACGTGTTCTTATTTTATGTGTACTCTCTTTTGAAAGATAGTGCTAATAAGTGATGGAAATTTGGGAACACAACAAGGTTCTTTATCTAAATCGTTGGCATCACTTCAACATGGCCATGGTCCGTCAGAGCTTCCACTGCCCTTTCCTTTTCCAGCAAAATTAAATATTGTTTGCATTGCAAGTCCAGATGACGAAGCTCTCAAAGTAAGTGAACATGATTACAATTATTACTATTTAAAATGTTTATACTGCCAAACATTTAAATTCAATATAATTTCACGGACTCTTTTCTTAAAAAAAAAAAAAAATTGTTAAGTGGAATAGATGAAGGTTTTCTCCTTTTATCAGTGTTCTTAAATGAAAAAAAAGAAAAAAGTATACTTCTTAAATCAGAGCTGATTATATTCACTCCCTCCGATGATATACGAATTATTAAAATCTCTTTATTTGAAGTTACAGTGGATGGACTATTCCAGAAGCACTCTAATAAAATTCTCGAAAAGATTTCTTTTCACAACGAATATAATTTATTTCATGGATATTATCCTTATTATCATTTTCTGATATACTTATTTCACAAACAATACGTAAATTTATTTAACCCGACCAAATTTTTCTCCTAAAATTTATCAAATGAACCAGTTGAAAATTTTCTCTTTCTTTATCCTAAAATAAACTCCACCCAATAACACCTCAGAAACAAAAATTCTTAAGCTTTTTCTGGTAAGTCATAATTGATGACATTTTATCCTTAAATGAGTTACAGAAGATTCTTTTCACATATAATTTGCATTTCACAGTGACAAATTTTGTATATAATTGAAGAATATATATATATATATATATATATATATATATATATATATATATATATATATATATATATATATATATATATATATATATATATATATATATATATATATATATATATATATATATATATATGTGCGTGTGTGTTTCACATTGTTGTACAATAATAGCTCATTAATATTAGCTTTTTTCAGGTTTCTCAACCAATATACCAAAAAATGTTAGAAATAGGAGGAGAAGGCAGTCTTTACATACCTGAAAGAAATTTCACTGTTAAAGTAATATATATATATATATATATATATATATATATATATATATATATATATATATATATATATATATATATATATATATATATATATATATATATATATATATATATATATATATATATATATATATATATATATATATATCTGCCCTTAAGAGTAAAACTAAACGCATAAACGATAATATAGAAGTTTATTATTATCTTCATTATTTTTAGAGTGTGTCTTCTATGTTTGAGAAGCTTATTGCTGAAAATTTTATGCCCTATAATGGCACGATACATTGTGGAAATCTTTCAGCATCAATTATGCTGTCTCCACCACCACAGGTAATTTTATTTTATTTAAAATTAAAGTAACATGTATTTATGATATTTTAACTTACGCCTTGTAAATTTATTTAGTATTATTGAAAATAATGTTATTTTTTCCATTTATCTAAGCAATATCACAGACATCATGATTTTGAAACTGTGCGTGAAAGTGTCAAGGAAGAAATACATATCTGTGGCTTTCTGAATGTTGCTGATGTCTCTTCCCCTCCTGCATTTTCAAGACACTTAGTCTTGTCAATGGTTAATAAAGGTTTGCTGATTTCCGAATCTTTAAAATTTCTTTTAGTTTTGTACTATTTTTTTGAATTGTATCTGTATTTAGGTGTCTTCATTTTCGTAGGTATCTCTTCATTTTTAAACTAAATATTTAGTCTTATTTTATGCCTCTATATATTTACATTAAACTTAATCTATGTTGCACTATTATAATTTAAAAATTTGGTTTTGATTGGGGCTCTAATTCATTAATTAATCAAGTTGAATTAATTTATTACTTGGCAATTGCGGAAAATTTTAATTCTAAAGACACGGAAAAACATTTAATATTTTTGCTAATATATTAATTTTCTCTTTTCATATGAAGTCACTTGCATTACCAAATCATTTTCAGATGATCTGGCAACATTTGCAAAAGATTCATGCAGTGATGATGAAGGTGTAATTGATGAAGCAAGGATTCCATCTTTGTGCGTTCTTTTACATGGAGGCTTGAAAGTAAGATTGGCTATATATCACTTAAAACAATTTGTAAATTAAGAATTATAATATATATATATATATATATATATATATATATATATATATATATATATATATATATATATATATATATATATATATATATATATATATATATATATATATATATATATATATATATATATATATATATATATATATATATATATATATCTAACCATATTTGTAATTAAATTTTCTTTTCTTTTTAAGAAAGGTAATATGGTAGCTCTCTGTCAGGTTGGCAACAATTGGTTTGGAATATTTTATTCGTGGGCTGACAGTAAAAAGAAGTCTAATCTTATGCTATCAATATTTGAACCAGGTAAATTTTCATTTTTCACAAATCTTGTTTAATTCAGTTTACTCTTCAAAATAAATCTTGAATTGTAAGATTGTATTGTAATATCACCGTTAGGTTTGGATTTGGACATTTACCGGTATCTTGAATAAAAAAAATTTTTTCAAAGGTATTGTGCCCCATCTAATTCTCTCTAAATACTATGTGCTTCAGTTTGTTTTATAATTAAGTCCAATCTTTCTTTACTTTCAGGCTATGATGTTATTCCATGGTTAGGAAAACTAAGCAACTTAGGCCCGGTAGAAGCATTAAGCGTAAATCCTTATGGCCAAAGTAACACAACAAGCCCCTTTCCACTGAAGGTAAAATTAAACATTTATGTATCATTTTAACTACATTAAATTTAAAATAACAGGATGACAAGCAAGGGATCTCCAGAAATTTTAAAAAAATTACTGAGAAATAAAAGGAATTTTAAAAACTTAAATCTTATCAAGAGGATTAAAATTAAGATTAAATGAAAATGTTAGATTGAAATGATGAATTTTCAGCATATTGGATATTTATTCAATAAATGGAGCAATGCGAAAAATGTTGAACTCTCTATATTAATAATTTACTTTCGATATAACAGTAAACAATAAAGCAATGTTATCTCAAGAAAGAATTATATTAATAAAAAAAGCAAAGCAAATGTATGTTTTATTTATTGTTTTGGTAAAAATTTTTTTTTTTTTGTCGGTGCCTAATGCCAACATCCAAAAATACAAGCCAACCAATTTTGAAGTAAATTATCTCGATTTTTTTTTTGATTTTTTTTTTTCGCAAATCAAAACCACTATTCGAAGATGGCGAGTTAATATTGCAATAAAATTGAATTTGCCAATATGCATCGTGATGATATTTGAGAGCTTAGACCGATTTTATCGTGATATTAAATATCATTACTTTATTACTTTTCTTAATATCAGATTAGTATAGTTTCACTTTTTTTCTTTGTAGGACCCTGATAAAAAGAAAAAAATGCCTTTTACAAAATCATGTAAGGATCATTTTTAAAAACAAATTGTAGAGATTCTTTATATTTATAACTAATCAGATCAGTTTGGTATAATTTAATATTGTATTTCAAACCCGTGCTATTTAGAGAATAAAGCTAGTTTGATTAGAAACATTAGGTCAGTATCAGGTCTTATAAATATAGTTTCAATTTTTATTTATTTTCTGTAGGTTCCTGATAAAAAGAGTTATGCCCAAAATTGTGTTGTTTGGGTTCGCCATGGAGGCCTGCAGTCTGATGTTCAAAAAATTTTGAGGCATGCTCGTAAACTTCCCGACAAACACGCTAGTTTTTATAAAGTAAGTAAAATCAGTTTCATCATCATTATTATTTAATACCAGTATTTTACTTGCAAAGTTGTAAAAAAAGTTTTTTTTTTTTTTTTTTTTTTTTTTTTTTTTTTTTTTTTTTTTTTTTTTTTTTTTTTTTTTTACATATTATGAGATCTTATTTTTAAATGAAATAAAAAGATTATAATTAATATAAACTTTTTGGGTTAACGTTACATTAATATCCAAAAGAAATTTTTATTCCAGTCAGTACCTTGTTCCAATGCCATAGTATTTGCTCAGCTCTGTATATATATATATATATATATATATATATATATATATATATATATATATATATATATATATATATATATATATATATATATATATATATATATATATATATATATATATATATATATATATATATATATATATATATATATATATATATATATATATATATATATATATATATATATATATATATATATATATATATATATATATATATATATATATATATATATATATATATATATATATATATATATATATATATATATATATATATATATATATATATATATATATATATATATATATATATATATATATATATATTATTCAAAATGATCTTTGTTTAAAGCTTAAATGTACAAAATTGATAACGCGAAATAAATTTTAAGGAAAAATTATTCCTTATCTTCATTAAGATATTTTTCATATACTTAGGAAAGAATTTATATTTCTAGTTTTAAATGCATTTGTTCTGATCTTGAAGATAGATAAATGAAGTCACAACAAACTATTAAGTTATTTATGCTACTTTCTCTTCCGCAGGAATTAAATAGGGTTAGGAAAGCTGCCTTAATGTATGGGTTCCCAGAACTTTTAAATGGACTTGCTAATCTTCTAGAGAGGGAATGTTACAATCTCCCTTCCAGTACTCATCCTGAGGCAGCCATCCAACTGCAGCATGCTTCAGAAGCTTTACGTTTATGGGATAAAAAGGATCCCAGGCATAATATTGCTCATTACAAAAGTTCTTATGAATAAGAATTAAATGCTTCTTTATTTATTTATATTTTACTTCTGGGAACACCGAATATCTATGATTTCAGCATTTTTTTTCTATACAATATATATATATATATATATATATATATATATATATATATATATATATATATATATATATATATATATATATATATATATATATATATATATATATATATATATATATATATATATATATATATATATATATATATTATATTTACTTATTCAGACTAGCATTTAGGTCTCTTGAGTATTAAAATATCAATACTTATATATATTAAATATTTTTTTTAATGAACTTTGTTTATTTTCATATTTGGGTACCATTTTATAAATAAATAATGAGATTATTAGGTAATACACAGTTGATATTGATACTATTTGATATTGATATTTAATATAAATATTTGTGGAAGCTTTACATCATTGTGAACACCTTTAAGATGTTAAAAAATATTTATCGAGGTGTTATTGCATTTAATCATATCAGTTTTGAAATTAATATCGTATATCATATTCAAAGTAATGCAAAAAACTTATTTGAGTAGTTTAGTGGCTGGGTCTTGTCATTTCTAAAACCTAGGATCGGTAAATTTAAGGTATTTCATTGTAAAATTCCCAAATGATAACTTATACATACTAAATTTTTTATAGTTTTAAAGATTTGATTTATCGTTACAATTTAACAAACGTAGTTACTGGGGAACCCTGAAAAGATGCAAGTCAGTACAGAGTACATAAAAATTTTAATGAATCACAAACCCAAAATTGCTCTACATCCAAGGAAACTTTTGCCAAATGTAAGTGTGATCCAGTTTAGAGTGCTAACAGTCGGCAACAAATACATCGGATATTTGTCCAGCAGTTAAAAAAAAAAAAGTTTAAACTGATCAATCGCAAAGGTGTTTGTCTATAGAGACAATATCCCCACCTCATACAGTAATTCACATTAAAAATAATAAAGATTTCGGCCGATAAATATTTTCAAATTTTCTTCGCCTATCATCTATTCACTATTTATCAGAGCCATTTTGATGGAGTAGTTTGAAAAACAAGGTGGGAAGTGGAAACTAACGTCTCACATCCTTTCCTCCAAAGAATGGATTTTTATTAAAGATATATGCTTCTGAAGGAATTTTATTTTAATTAACTCTAAAACATGAAATTTAAGTAGCTTGCCTGAAACTTGGGACACTCCTTATACCTTGCATTGTATGAAGCAATGAATGTCTAGATGAACAAGAAAATATTTTTCAAAATTTTAAAATACTTTATATTGCGTAAAGCTTTTCTACAATGAGCATTTATATAAATTAACTAAGCAGTACTCCTACAATCAATAATACATTTAGTATTGTGTATAGCGTCATAATATAAATGTTCTACCATATAGTATAGAAGGTATAGTTAAATACATATTCCTTTTTTGTTATTTATTAAAAATAAGACATCAACAGAGCATTTAAAGTATTTTAAAATGTAACAATTTACGAACATAAAGCAATGAATTGTAAAAAAAAACGTCTTTAAATTGAAAAAAAATAATTTTTTTTTAAGTATACAAAAATAGCATTTTCATACGTAAATATTCTGGCAACATAAAGATGAAATCTTTATTCCTAACACTAAATTGTAATTAACTCATAATTGTAATAATTTGGAATTAGCCTTTGGCCCTATAGATTTAGCAAGTATCACTTTTTAAGGTACTAGATTTTTTTTATATCACTTTGTTTGTCCAACAAGGGTGAAATTACCAAAATAATAAAATTTCTTTAGCATAAATAGTAGACATATGACAAAATACAATGTGTACAGTTTGCTTCACAAAAGCTTTCCCTAAATAGTACATGGCTTTCGCATATCTTAAGCACCTTCATAATTACACGAAATTATCAATTATATTGGTAAACTATGCATAATATATATATATATATATATATATATATATATATATATATATATATATATATATATATATATATATATATATATATATATATATATATATATATATATATATATATATATATATATATATATACACACACTATATTGAATTATGGTATCCTACAAATATATTAAAAGGCCAGTTAACATTTTATTTGTTCCTCTTTTAATTAAATAAAATTGGTCATGTATTTTATTTTTTTCCCCATACAGAGTCATTGTAGATTAAACGATTTTGTGTAATAAATTGAACTTTTTAAGAAAGCTGTCCTGAGGTATATATATATATATATATATATATATATATATATATATATATATATATATATATATATATATATATATATATATATATATATATATATATATATATATATATATATATATATATATATATATATATATATATATATATATATATATATATATATATATATATATATATATATATATATATATATATATATATATATATATATATATATATATATATATATATATATATATATATATATATATATATCTACATCGATGTGAATTCTATACCGCTCATCAATTTAGGAGTTTTCGAATCTGTTATATCGCCATCAATATCCTCCAATCGCCTTTTGGGTGGTGAACTTTGAATCGGAGTAAACATAAGATTTTCTGCCTTCCTAATTATTTGAGGATCCTGAAATTTTTTTCAAAAAATTCAAATAAAAAGACTGCAGAATTAGTTTACAGGAATCAAAGAATACTTGTTATTACTATATTAAATTTCAAAATGTAAAAAGTTCTCTTACTTGTAACCACTCGTGTTCTAAAACTTGTTCAGCACTGAACCGTTCATCTGGATTAACAATCAAAAGTTTTCGAACAAGATCAGTTGCCTGCTCAGAAACCTGATCCCATACTGACTTCTTCATTTTGTATTGTCCATTACGAATATTATAAGAAGTTGCATTATCTGTTTCACCATTAAAAGGTGGATATCCTGCCAAACTTAAATGAGTAAAAAAAAAAAAAAATTAGAATGTTAAAAGATGGGCAAAAAACGGATAATCCCAGTTAATATTTAAAAAAACGAAATTGCTTTATTCGATCGGAATGACATAACTTACCAAACAAACAACACGCATCCCAGACTCCACATATCAACTTTGCTATTATAAAACCCTTTATCATCATGTCTTAATACTTCTGGGGCAATATATGCTTTGAGTTCCACAAAGAGAAGTCATAATAGTTGTATCTCGCGTAAGTTTGGATAAACCAAAATCTGTTAGTTTTACTACAGTATTCTCATCATCAGAATCCAAAAGAATATTTTCAGGCTGAAATTTTATAGAAAATATATATATATATATATATATATATATATATATATATATATATATATATATATATATATATATATATATATATATATATATATATATATATATATATATATATATATATATATATATATATATATATATATATATATATATATATATATATATAATATTATTGTGTAATAGTCCCCCCTAAAAAATCTGGCGTTGATAATTTTTATTACATTTCCCCTTTTAAAAATGTTCAAACCAAATTAATTTTTAAAAGACAATTTATATCCGTCGAAGTACAGCTGAACTAACTTGAACCCCACAGATGGCTGTGTTTACAGAGCACTCAAGACATATAATGGTAAAGTACAACCCAAAATAAGCCTCAATTCTAAGAAACGATATATAACACAATATTGGTTTATGTACTTTTAAGCTATTATGCCTTCACAGTACGACTGAAATAATTTTGTTAACTTGAACCCCTAAAGATGGAGACGTTTATAAAAAAAAATATAGAATATGTAATAGTAAAATACAACTCTAAATGGGGGGTAATCCAAAAACCTTTTTTGGTAAAAGTGGTAGTTTATGTTGGCGATCCATTTTGAGTTGATAAGTTACTGTAAACATTACAGCATATATATATATATATATATATATATATATATATATATATATATATATATATATATATATATATATATATATATATATATATATATAT
>SEYY01023561.1:32500-42500 GCA_009176605.1 Armadillidium nasatum
ATTTATCTATTAGTTTTTGAATAAAACTGAAAATTATTAAATAAATTAAAATGTCTTGAATACTATGTCAGTATTGGACCAAAACAATATCAATAAAAATTGGACTATAATTGCAATATATAATTAATCTTAAAAGTACCATATGACTGGGGATGGAAACTAACCAAAAGTTTGAAAATTTCAACTTTTAAGAGGTGCAAAAAATTGGGATTACCTGATATTAATATACCGTATATATATTTTTTGAAATATGAACCTTTGATATTTTTAAATAAAAATGTATATAGAAATATGCAATTTAATATTTTTAAAAAAATTTTAAAAATTTTTAATATGCAATTTAATATTTTTAAAAATATTTTTATTTTTAAAATTGAAGGACATGAAAAAATAAAACGGGGAAAACTAACCACTGCATAATATTTAAAAATGGCTATTCATTAGTGCTTTTTTTTTATTAACATAAATGGGCAAGACTAGTATTATAGATTATCTAAAACAAAATTTGAAAAAGAAAGAAAAAAAAAAAATAAATAAAAATTTTTTATTGAAATATTCAGCAAAAATCAAAGAGTGTATGAAACAAATTTTATGCAAATTTTTCAGCTCATTCCCTTTGTCAAAATAACTTGATAATTGACCTATATATAGGTAAAGCATCAATATTCATTTTGTTATACTCAAATATTTTATGTCAGCTGCCCATAAAATATTATATTCCCATGAATACCCATAATCTTGAAACTTCAAAAAAAAATAAAAGTTTAATAAAAATTATTATTTTTGGGCATAACATTTTTTCCTATTCATGTAAAGTTTATTAAATATTCAGAAGTCATATAGATAGGCAAGATACACATTTTTTATTTAGAACAATTTTTTGTATACCCAACAAGTTTGATGCTATGCATGGGAAAATTTTAAAACATTTTTAAAAATTTTCACATGCCTAACAACAAAACGGTTGAGTATATAAAAAACTTTTATATAAAAAATGTGTAACTTACCAAACTATGCAACCTTTGAAAACTTTTTTTTTTATATATCCAACCATTTTGTTACTGTGCATAGGAAATAATTTCAAATTATTGGTATTAGCGTATTGTGCATAAGTTTGGGCTCCACATTTAAGATGTAGATATGCTGGAGAGTACAATGTTGGTTGAAAGGAGATTTCTCAGAAGGGATATGATACAAGTTTACAAAATATTTGCATTTGACATTAATACATAATACAGAGATTGAAAAATACTTTGTAGTGGACCATGGAAAGAAAAACTAGAAGACATAATAAGAAAACTAAAAAGAAGTCATGCTATCTCAAACTAAGAAAATACGCTTTCAGTAATAGGGTTATTAATTTTTGGAATGGAATGGATAGATATATAAATGGTTTGGGTATCGTATAGTATAACTTGACTAGGCCAAATTGATAGGTATATATGAATTCTTAGACCAGTTTGTGACAGCCTATAAATTTCAGACCAGCTTGTGACTAAGCCTAACTAGCAGTTTTATAGTGGGACAGGAGGTGTTGGTTCATTGCATGTTGCATATATAATAAGTTATATAACATCAACAGTTAATACTACATAATGTAGGGGCTTAGTTATATTTTTATCTTACTTTGCATGAATGAACTGATAACTAGAGATAGGATGGGATAGAACTTGTCTTTGTTGCATATAATAGTACCATTATTATTTGTTTTGACTGGGACGGTCTCGATGGGATGTGTGGCTTCTGTCTCTATTTTTCTAATGTTGTTAGATTGAGTTGGGATACATTACATTAGTACATTAGAAAAAGAGACAGAAGCCGCACGGGCCTATCGAGACTGTCCCGGTTCAAATTTAAAGTCTGAAATTAAAATAGTACCAGAATTCTAAAAAGTTCATTATTTTGACATTACAAATAACATACAATATCAAATAAGGAAGTATTTTGCCACTGTTTAATATAAATATTTATTGCCTAGCATGCAAAATAAATAGGTTATTAGTTATAATAATGGTAGCATTTCCTTAGATTATTTTACCTGAGAACTTCCTTGGCTAGCCTGACTACAGGGATGCTGTTCGTTATTCATTTTTATTTCAATTTTAAACTTTTAAGTTCTTATAATTTCAAAATAATTTTTACAAGGCAAAAGATTAATGCCGCTAATAATTTAAAACAAAATCCATCACAAACAAATTCCAGAATTATTAGCTGCTGTGTTTCCCATTTTCGGTACGTTACCAGATCAACATGGCAAAAACAAAAACCTTGTACTAAACAAGTAAAACCTGGGTGCCAGATCTGTAAAACGCAAGAATTTTAACTATTAGCTACGATCCAAATTTTAATGAATTCGACTTGCTGTGGTGTAAAAGTATCACATTCCACTTAATCTGTAAACATCCTCATATATGTATATTTTAAAAAATATAAGAACAGTAACATACTATGTGCGTCATTTAAAAAACATTTCATCCCTCGTCCAAAGTATGGCCGCAGTGGTTCAATTTTTAATATAATGATTTCCATAACAAACCACTATCACCAAATTTCAATAAACTGTAATTTCATTATTATTATTATTATTATTATTATTATTATTATTATTATTATTATTATTATTATTATTATTATTATTATTATTATTATTATTATTATTATTATTATTATTATTATTATTATTACTGATGTGCATTATTATGTGCAACAAATGTATGCTATATATATTTATGTATGCGATATAAATTACTATGATTGTCAAATTAAATAAACATTTAACAGCAGAGCGTTGAATTTATTTAATAAATACAAATAGTAATTTTTGCCTTTTTGTAGATCGAACCCTTGGATCTTAATAGTTTCAAAAACTTTGGAGAGAACAGAAGTTAAAACGATAAGACATTTATATTTCTGGAATTTGTTTTTCCTCTTATGGGAAAGATCCAATGTTTTAGACTTTTTTTTTTATTATTTGACCTATTAGCTGAAATTTACAATGTATAAGCATTTTTCCCCCGCTTCAAACAGTCGATTTCTGACGTTTTTTCTGAGTTTCTAACGGTTTAGCAGTTATAGGGGGTCAAAATTCAAAAGAGATTAAATAGAAGTGGTAAAATAGTGGTCAGAATGATCCAAAAACTCCCCTGTACATTCTTAGCCCCAATTTCTACAAATTAGAAACAAAACATTTGGGAAAAGTACTGATAGTAATTGATTATAGAAGTTCAAATTTTTTTTTGAAAAAAAAATTGAAAAAAACATAAAAAAATTTATTAAAAAATTTAATTTAATTTTTTTTAAAATTGGAAATGTTTAGAGGAGGGTATGGATCTAAAACTTTTATTTAGGTTTTAAAAACTAATTTGTTTGATTTGAGATACAGCCTCTCAAAATTTGGAAAATTTGAAATTTCGTCGAAAATTCGGCCATTTTCGATAAGCTGTATCTCGAATCAGACAAATAGATTTTAAAAGTGTTTTAAATAAAAGTTTTAGATCTATCTCTCCTTTAAACAATATCCAATTTTCAAAGACGTCCAATCATATTTTTTTTTTTAATTTTTTTGTCCGAATGTGGAATTTTTCAAAATTGGAAAAAAAAATTTCGACACCTGGTCAAGTAAGGGCATATAACCTGTTTTCTGTTATGCACACATCAAAACTCAGTAAGAAGTTTTTGTAGCCAATAGATTTTTGAATATACACACCAAGTTTGAGATCAAAAAATTTTTTTATGGGGCTTCATCGTAGATTTAAACATACCTTAAATTTCAAAAAACTAAACTTTATCTCTCGTAAAAACGTTAGGAATGGAGTTTTTTCGTCGGGAAAAAAAGCTATCTATACTGAAATTTTAGGAGAATCGGATGAAAAAAATATTTCTGGAATTTGTTTGTTCCTCTTATATACGATTTATCTTTAATCTTAAATTTCTTGCTGTCAAACAATGATTTAAAATTTTATTTAATATATGGAATATTTATGGAAGAATTCTACAGGTTAATTATAAATATTTTATAGTTTATAAGATATAGTATATATTACATAAATTACTGAAAATGTTTTACCTGTTTGTTTCGAACAACTTGATTATAAGAGGTTTCGTCATATTCCATTTCTTCAAAAGATTTCTAATAATTAAAAAAAATAATAAGAACAATAATAATAATAATAATAATAATAATAATAATAATAATAATAATAATAATAATAATTAAATAGATATCCACAAAAACTCTATCTGTATAATATTAGTATAAAGTCAGTTAAAAAATGTTGAAAGAAAAGATTAGGAGAAAGTACATCATCTACTACGCTATTGCTCAAAATGTTACTTAAAATTCAGCTTACCCACATTATCTTCTTTTGTTAAAAGTTTATCAAAAGAAAAAAATTTTTTTTAGAGTTCAATTAGTGAATTAATTTTTGCTATATATATATGCTATATATATATATATATATATATATATATATATATATATATATATATATATATATATATATATATATATATATATATATATATATATATATATATATATATATATATATATATATATATATATATATATATATATATATATATACTCTGTACTATTATCGCTTCAAGAAATAAAATCATCCACCCTGAGGAATCTAACACGTCTTTGCAACTGCATTACTGATCACAACATATTTGATTTTAAGATAAAATAATGATCTAATATTTTAAGCGCTCTCTCTCTCTCTCTCTCTCTCTCTCTATATATATATATATATATATATATATATATATATATATATATATATATATATATATATATATATATATATATATATATATATATATAAACGCTCTACTGGTGATCTTCTTTCCCTTCTCTCTGACTCTTGGTCCTCCGCTCTTCGGCATTTCGGTGAATCTTTTGCTGTAGCGCTGGACATATCGAAAGCTTTCGATAGAGTCTGGCACAAAGCTTTGATTTCCAAACTTCCCTCTTTCGGAATCTATCCTTCTCTCTCTGTGACCTTCTCTCTGATTTCCTTTCCGGTCGTTCTATAGCAGCTGTTGTAGACGGCCACCGTTCATCCTATAAATCTATTAAATAGTGGTGTTCCTCAAGGATCTGTCCTATCCCCAACACTTTTTCTGTTTTTCATTAATGACCTTCTCTCTATTACTTCATCTCCTATCCACTCCTATGCTGATGACTCCACCCTTCATTACTCTTTTCATTTTGAAAGACGCCCCTCCCAGCAACAGTTAATAGAGGCAAGGAGGGTGGCCTTGGAGCAACTAACCTCTGATCTATCTCTCATTTCAAATTGGGGCAGAGAAAACATGGTCGTTTTCAATGCCTCAAAAACTCAATTCCTCCATCTCTCTACTCGACACAATCTTCCACACAACTATGATATCTTCTTCGAAAACACTCAACTCAAACCTTCATCTCTCCTTAATATTCTCGGTGTTTCTTTTTCTCGTGATCTTTCTTGGAAAGATCACATTACCTCTCTTTCTAAACAAGCTTCTAAGAGGTTGGGTGTTCTGAGGCGCCTTCAGTATTTCTTCACACCACCCCAGTTGCTTGCTCTGTATAGGGGTGTTGTTCGCCCCTGTATGGAGTATGCGTCACATCTGGGGTGGTTCCACTCACACAGCTCTCCTTGAAAAGGTGGAGTCTAGAGCTTTTCGTCTTATCAACTCTCCTGCTCTCACTAATTCTCTCCAATCTCTTTCTGCCCGTCGAAATGTTGCGTCACTCTTCTCTATACTATCGCTATTACAATGGACACTGCTCTTCTGAACTCTCTCGTCGCATACCTCCTCCATTGAGAAGGGCTCGTGCGACACGTCTTTCTACACAGTCTCATCCTTTCTCTGTCCAACTCTCTGACCCCAGACTTAACCGCTATGCTCAATCTTACATGTACTCTACTGGTAAAGTCTGGAACACACTTCCTTCATCTATTTTCCCAACTTCCTATGACTTAAGCACCTTTAAACGCCGTGTATCTGGTCATGTCGGCCTTTAATTTGACCATGTTTCCGACTTTCCTCCCAACTCTGGTGGAACAATTGGTAGGCCTCTGGCCTTTGCCCACCAGAGGAGAAATAAAAAAAAAAAAAAAATATAATATATATATATATATATATATATATATATATATATATATATATATATATATATATATATATATATATATATATATAATATATATATATATATATATGCGTGTGTAACGCACGCATGTGAATGTTTGAGAGTATGTTTGTGACTGTATATATGTGTTTGTGTGTAGCGTAAAACAAATTTGGAGGAAGTGATATGCAAAATATGGTTAGATATTAGCTAAGAAAAGGTATTTAAATGTTTAACACTTCTTTTTCTAAGAAGAAATATTCTTTTATTTTAAAGGTTCATGAAAATTTTGAGAGGGTTATGTGTTGGGCTATCATCAAAGTTATCTTATGTCCTGTTCCATGATTGTTTGGGAGTTATCTGCATCTTGTTGAAGAATTAAAGATTCGTCCTCATTAACCATTTTTTTATTACTCTTTGTCATTAATTCCTCCAGCTTTCATTGATTTTATTGTTGTTAATTCAATTTGTTAATACCACTTCTCTTATTTTACAATTTGTATTTTACATCTCATATAGTTTTTAATATAAGTATAGGGGTTTAAGCTCTGTAAAGTAAACATTACTCTATTTTTCTCTAAAATCAGATGCGGTTCTTGTAGGAAGTAAGAGGTTCTTAGGGGGTGTACTGAACGCTTAACAGATTGATTCTCAATAACAGGGAAGGAGTATTTTCATTTTCTTTTCTTTTTTTTTTATATTTAAACTTACTATTCTCTTCATATAGCTCTCTTCACAGGGATAACAGGAGTTATGGCCGAATTTCTATTTTATATATATATATATATATATATATATATATATATATATATATATATATATATATATATATATATATATATATATATATATATATATATATATATATATATATATATATATATTATATATATAAAATAAGTAAAATCTTTATTAATAATTATATATAATATATATATATATATATATATATATATATATATATATATATATATATATATATATATATATATATATATATATATTATATATATTATATATATATATATATATATATTTAAGATAACAATTACTGCAATTAATAAGTAAGTAAACATTGATCAATTGCTGGAAGACAAAGCATGTTGCAACTCAGAATAAACGTACCAGACATTTTACCGTTGAGCTTTCCTCAAAACAAAGATTCTTTGAATAATTAATTTAAGAGTAGCTTTAAATGACAGGGCTTACGCCATGGTGATCTCACTTGCTTTCATTCCGTCCTTCCCTCTATCTTCAAATTTTAAGATTGCAGAAACTACAATTAATGTCAGTAAATATTGATCAGTTGTGGGAAGACAAAGAAAACTTGTCACCGTCAGGGGTCGAACCCAGTATATATATATATATATATATATATTATATATATATATATATATATATATATATATATATATATATATATATATATATATACTGGTACGTGCGTGGGTTTGTAGAGAATCAGTCATCAAGATTTTCTTATCAGAATATTGCGTAAGCATTTAAAAAGTATGTATATCATTTTGACAGCTTTAATTAACGTTATCTTATGAACTTAAATGATAAATATAATTATAAAATTTAAAATAAATAAATTTTAATCTTGCAAAATGTACAAAAAAAAATGACAACCACATCTTATTATTATACATTTAGCACTAGTAGTTGTAGTGGTAAAAATAATTGTTTGTGTTTATATGAATACATCAGCAAAATATATGTTAGAAGTATTAAGCAAAAAATAACAGTGTAGTATGATGAAGAATTTCATGTAACAAGTTTTAAATAACTAGTATATTTAGTAGTATATTTGTTTCGAAATTAATAATAGATATATTAGCCTGTTATATTATCGATCATTTTGAGTACAAAAAAAGTCCATGTTCATTTGTATATAAGTTGATACTAAGAGGTAGCTTCTTCAAGCTTCCAATTACAACTGTGATGGGCTAACAACATTCTAAATTAGATGTGATCAGGAAACAGTTTGAAGTTGTTTAGAATGTATATGCTAAAAATGCTTACATAGTGTTCACTGCTGTTGTTGCTTGCAGAAAATACTGTTTTTCATTTTCCTAACAGCATAGTACTCGATTCAATAATAACTTATAATGCTTACTTCAAACTGCATGAAGGTGATTTTGTTTCCAGCAAATTATATTTCCTCTGAACTTGCAAACGAACAAACTGCTCCATAAAATTTTTTTAGTAAGGTCCTATGATAAAACCAACAGGATACCAAAAGGACCCACGCAATCAAATCTCAATAGGTCCCTATGACAAAACCAAATGTGACTATGGTATTTTTGTTACCAGGCTTTGCTAAGGGTTCATAAGGAATTTCCCACAGGTTTACCTGTCGCAAACCTTATGCCCCCTATGAAGAAAGGGACAAGAAACCTATTGACAAACCTATGAACCCAATGCAAAAATCCATGTAATATTTATATTTCTTTTTAACGAAAATTTTACTGAATTTTTACCGCCAACGTAATCATTGCATATACAACGTATCTCCTTACAGTCAACGTTTATTTGCATATTTTTATAGTGTACTAGTCTTATGTACTTATTGTCCGCATCAATTCGGAATTCTCTCAGCTCCTTCTATCGTGAGTGAAATAAACTCGTGAACCTCACCGACTTGATGTCAAACTCCTAACCTTCGCATTCACAGTCCAATGCTTAACCATTAATCCATGACTTATTCTAATTGAATTCGTTTAAAAATTTTCCTTTTCAAACATAAAAACTTTCTTTTATTTGCTTCGTTATTTATTACTTAAATATTATATATATATATATATATATATATTATATATATATATATATATATATATATATATATATATATATATATATATATATATATATATATATATTATATATATATATATATATATATATATCCATTGGTGCAGCTATAGAAATTCGAATAGGTGTAACCTTCGTACACACATTAGTCTAATTTTATTATAATCATAGACTATTTGCTTATAAAACCCATATCATTACCAAATACGATTTTCGACTTTGTGCCGTAAAACCTATTTGGCCTACGTAATTTCCATTGGTGGACACAAGGCCCTATTAACCTTACAACGAAACCTATGGATATTTCTCTCTGTGTGGATTAAGTAAAAAACTTTCTTGGTTTGATAAAATGTATTCCCATGACAATCACACGACGAATCCGTATAGGTGTTGAGCATGCAACAATTTGGCGAACATTACGTCAGCATAGCATTTTTCCATTTTACATACAGTTGATCTAACACCTTCAGCCTTGACATGATCAGTCCGATTAGATTTTTGTCAATGGATAAGTAAAAATTACAAATTAACTCCATTCATACTGTTCACAGAAGAGGCTACTTTTACCATGAAGGTGTTAACAATTGTAATTACTAACATTGGCAGTAGGATAAAAATCCACATGTCATTGTAGAAACTAATTTCTAACATCGCTTCTGTGAAAACGTATGGAGAATCAGCTGACTATACCAATAACCTTACCAATTCGCCTCACAGGCCTTATTTATCTATAATTTTTACAAAATTGGCATATTGTTGGAGTTTTCTCTTGACCACAAGGATTGTTATGTTCTTTCAGTACTACAGGTCTCTCTCTCCTAACAGCATAGGCGTCATTTGAATGAATATCAAAATTTTATTTTCACTGTGGGATAAATCAGTCTCTGTTGTCCAGTTTATTACCCTACTTTACTCCAGATTTCACTTTCTAAGATTTTGATTGTGGATTGCATGAAAAACAAAGTACACAAAGCAAAGGCAAATTCAAAATTCAAGAGACGGATTACTCCCTCGTTTAGTGAATAGTACTTTCCTTAAAAAAATAATAATAATAACTAAAGCTAC